>WKFP01015444.1:419739-433125 GCA_011057875.1 Pterocles orientalis | reverse complement strand
GCTGGGTCGCTGGAGGGGCCTCCGGAGCTGGGGGAGCTGTCCGGGGTCCACGGCTGTCCCGTCCCGTTGTCGTCCCCCCTCCCGCACATTACGGGGTGATGCTCAAAGAGCATTTCCTGTTAATGACGGGGAAATGCGGGACGGGTCACTCAGAGAAAGCCCTCTCCCCCTTCGTCGTCGCCCCCGTGGCGGCCGCTCCCCGTTTTGGCAGAGGGTGCCAGGACGCTGAGAATCAAACACGGGAGCGTCCGGCAGGTCCTGATCCTGGCGGGCCAAGCACGGGCCGCTCCGCCAGTGCCGCTAGAGATAACACCGATAAACCCGCGGTACCAGTTTGATACCGCTGTGCGTAACGCTAATGAATTTGAGAAAACCGAGGCACAGTTAGCGGGCTTGGACTCCTGGGAAGCCCGAGGGACTGAATGGACTAAACCTCTAGCTAGTTTCAAAGAGAGCTGGATTTCAGAAAACACCATGTCTTGTTTTATTCTGTTAGATTTTAACCCCACCAGGCAAGCCGGTGTGATCTGGGGGAGGAGGAGGTGAGCAGCAAACAACATTCTTTCGCTCTCTAATCTATTGGAGTCATTACATTAATGAGTGTTTACTCCAGATTTAATAAAGACAGATAAGAGTGGCTGCAAATTAGGCGTGCTCTCTATAGATAACAATAAACTAATCTGATCTCCTATTGTGCTTCTCCGCTCCCTTTACAGAGCTGTGTTGGGCCTCAGTCCTTCAGGCAGGTGCTGCTGTCGATGACAGGGCAATACAGGGCCCTGGAAATCTGTGTCCTGCAGGAAAGAAGCCACAGTCCATACAGGCTGGAAGGAGGAGGAACTCCGTAACACCCTGGTTATTTCAGGAACTGATTTTTTTCTCCATGGTTTCTCTACTTTTCTTATATTGTGGAGGATTACGACCTAGTTTTCTGACTTTTTTTTTTTTTTTTCAGAAAGGTCAGAAAGAGGAGAAAATTCAACCCCCACCCCACCTAGGTGGCTTCTGAGAGGATATGAATGGCACCTCTCTCCCTCCTTTTTCAGCACTATTCCTTTTTTCAGAATCTCTGCTAGTCAAGGGATAAGTGGGTGCTTTAGTGACAAGACAATAAACCCTGGTACACTTTGAGGCACCACCATGGAACATATCTGCCATGTTTTAGAATCTTACAGCTACAACTGTTAGTAACAGGTGTCCTCATTTTTAGGGGTTTTGTTAAGTTTATTAAGCACAGCAACTATAAGAAAGCCTAGGTCCCTCCAGTAGGAAAGAAAAAAAAACAAACCCAAAACCCAAATATTTCCTATTTCCAGGAAAAAATCAAAAGGCCATCTTTCTAGTATTACTAAATTCTCAAGTGGTTTTAATATTACTAGACTGATGTCCTTCAGTTTTCATTGGATTTTGTTGGAATTGCAGAGAAAGTCATTGCAATACCACTTTAAAAAATAGCAGCAAAATGAATGCTGTTATTTAAATACCATTTTCCATATTTTTCATTTCCTCTGTGCACACACACATACAAATCAAAGTTTGAGCTAAACCCACATATCTATAAATGCTGCAGCCCAATGTAGCATTTATTCAGCTGCTCCTTTGCTTTAAGAGCAAAGAAGTTCACTTAGATTAGATAGGTATCTTTAAAAACATACGAACTAGAGTAAAAGTTAACATAGCAATCAGGTATTACCAACTGCAATCAGCAGAGTCATGTCAGCAGACAGCTCCCTGCAGCCTTTCCATTACAGCTTTATCAAGCTACAACTGTCCTTCCCACCCTAGCCATGCTAACATGTGCCAGAGCCCATCCTCAGATCACTCCTGCACACTATGCCCGCCGCCACCACCACACCACAGGCTCTCTGTGTCTGCACACCACAATGTTTCTGCTCCCACTGACAGCGCTGGCTCCCCTGGGAGCCCAGCTGGCCAGCTCCTTCCACCTGTTTTGGCTGGCCCAGGGACCAGCAGCTGATGGGATTTGGGGATGCAGATGCTAGTGTACATTATGGGGGTGTAGAAATTGCATACCAACAGCTGGGAAGGGGGGGGGGAAATTGCATACCAACAGCAGAGGGAGAGGAAGAGGAACTGATTTTAGTGAACTGGCTAAAATAAATACAAACACCAAGAGTGCTACAGGAGCAGCACTGGAGAAGAAAGATGTAAATCTTACATACTGCTGACAGCTGCGTACATCTGGGGAGTGGGGAGAGGAGGAGAAAAGTATCTTTAAGGGGAAAAGCCAGAGATGGAAAGAGGGAGGACCTCTGAAGTGCCGGATAACAGGACTCATACAGGCCCATTTTAATGGCCTGTAGATTTGTTCAGTGTAACTTGTCATGGATTCTGCCTTCACTGGTTTTGTAGGAAAGTGGCTCCTGGGATCAGAGATGCTAGGTGAGGTACACAGACAGAGGGACCACCCTGTTCGGAAGAGCATAGTCCCCTGTTTGGAACTAGATCTCAAAAGTACATGCAACTACAGAAGAATGGCCTAGTTCCTTCTTCTAACTCATCATTTCTCTTACAGTCAGTGTCCCATGCTCAACACCCATCATAACTCCATGACTCCAGAGACACTCTGTGCAGGTCAGGCATGACACCCCTCTCACACAGAGCTGCAACTCTGCTTTGCAGACATACCTGCCAACAAAAGTGGCTGTGTCTGCCGTTGATAGCCTTGCTGCCTGCCAGGACACTTGACCTGTTAGTGGTTCCTTCCCCGACCTTTAGCCCAGTCTATATGCAGATTCAATGCAGCAGTATCAAGGAACGTGCCCATGCAAACCACCTGCTGCTCCCTCAGAGCAGAGAAGCAGAGCCCAGGGAAGCTGGTGGCACAGGCAAACAAGACCCATCGCAAGGGCCAGGAGAAGCAGATGGAGGTGGCAGGAGAGCAAAACCTCACCGCTGGGCCGAAAGACCCGGCCGGCCTCGCTGCGTTTGCCCCACAGTGGTGGCGGAGAGGGAGGGGAGGGGGGAGGCCAGCACGGGAAGGTCGCTGCAGCTCCCCGCTCCCTCCGCCCGCTGCCCGGGGCGATGGCGGCGCGGCCCAGCGCCCTGTCCGAGGGCCGCACCGGGGCGGCCGGGCTCTCCCTGTACCGTCCGGGCACCCGTCAACGCCCCGGCGCCCCGGCAGCGGGGCCGGGTGGGCGGCGGGCTTTAATCCGGTTAGGAGGGATTAGCGTGGCGGTTTAAAGGCCGGAGTGGCGCGGAGAAAGAGCGCTGGGCGCGCAGGGGAGGAAGCGGCCGCCGGCGAGCAGCGGGGCAGCCCGGACGGCACCGTGTGAGTGAGCCCAGGGGCGGGCCGGGGGCGGCCGTCCCGCCGTCCCACCGCTCCGCGCCCTGCGCCCGCCCGGGGGCTTCGACCCCGGCGCCCTCGCTGCCCAGAGGTAACCTTTTGTCCTCCCTCCCTCCCTCCCTCCGCGCTGTGGCAGTGTAGACGATGCCAGCCATCAACATAGAGGACCTGAGCGAGAAGGACAAACTGAAAATGGAAGTGGAGCAGCTCCGGAAAGAAGTTAAGCTGGAGAGGCAGCCGGTGAGTGGCCGCAGAGAAGGGGCCCGGGGGCCTGCCCGACCGCAGGGGCAGACGGCGGGGCCGGGGCCGGAGCGGGGGAGAAGCCCGTTACTCGCGGGGCGGGGGTGCAGGGGCTCACGCGGCGCCCGAGGGCACGTCGGGCGGGCGGCGGGGCCGGGCGCGGAAGCCCAGCGCGGAGCGGGAGCGCCCCGTCCTGCCGCGGCGGCCCCGGCGAAGGCAAGGGCTTCGGGAGGCGCTGTCCGGGAGACCTCCGGCTGTTTTGGGGCGACCGCAGTTTGCACCGACGGGTCCAGCCACCCCCTTTGGAGCAGGGACGAGTGACGGCGCTGGCGACATACCAGCGCTAGCCCTGTGTAGGAGCGCCGGTCCTTCACGGGGGAGGCTGTGGAGCGAGGAGGGAAGGGGCGCACCGCCCCCGGCATAAGGCGTCCCGAAGGGCCGGCACGGGCGCGCCGCCTGCGGCTGTTCCAGCTGCATTTGGCACCCCTTGCCTTCCCCTCCCGTGCGGGTCCCTGGAGCCCGGTGCCAGCACAAGGCAGCCTCGCCTGGCGAGGGAGGAGCGCGTCGAGCTCAGCTCCCGTCCTCTGTAAAACCCGCTGGGATCCACCAGTGCCAGGTGAGGGGGTGGTGCGCCGGCGGGAAGCCCTGCCGCGGCAGCGTGCCCTGCCCCGTCCCGCACCGCACCCGGCCGGGCTCTCCCCCGGCACTGCTCACCCGCTTCACCCGCTCTGCAGGCCTGGGCGTAGGGCCGGAGCTAAAGGTGTGCTGGTGCAGAGCCGTGATCCACCCGGCCTTGTCCCAGAGAAACTTCCAGTCACTTACACTGGTTGTTCCTTTCCTCAGGTGAAGTAGTTTCCTGTGAAAATTTTATATTTTTGTACATTTTCTATAGATTATCTTGCTGCATGATAAAACTAATATTCCTTTTCTTTTTTTTTTTTTTTTTTTTATTCTGCATGTCAGCAGAAGCAAACTACATCGAAATAAATGCTTCTAGTTAGGACTAAAAATATGTGGGAGTCAGTGGTATTAGTCACACTAATTACATTACAGGTCTAGGTGTTTAGCCCAGAAAATCAGAAAGCCACAGTTATGTTTTATCTGTCAGTTAGGTATCAGTAATTGTACATGTTATGGCATTGTCTAAAGCTTCAGCAGTATTGAGGGCTCCCCATCCAAGTACTATAGATATCATCCATCAGAGAGTTCCCAGGCAACTGAAATATTCTCTGTAGGATGTACAGATTCTGATTTTTATCATAATAACAATTTAAAATTATTGCCTAAGTATTTGGAATAAACCAAAAGCCTGATCACTTTGAGGAAATGGATATTTTCAAATTACCTGCAGTAAAGCACAGACAACATCCTTAGTTTTACCGGTGCATTGTAACAGAAGTTTTGCTTTGAGAATGAAGCCTGTGTTGTAGTTGTCACAGTCCCCTGGTACCTGTATGGTTGCTACAGGGACAGGGAAATGCAGAAGCCACACTTCTGTTAGTGAAAGTAAAAATGTTTAGCCAAGGTTTTCTTGACTCTTTCCTATAACTTTATGGCACAAATATAAAATATGATTTTGAATATTTTTTAATTAATAAAAATGTCTGAATGTATATTTAAGCAGACTTTTTTTTTCTTATATGTGAAAAAGATCCTGATAGTGCTGACTGAAGCAAAACAAACTCTGGTCCTGCATATACTTTGGAGCACAACTTTACTATGGCATAAGGTGCCCCAGTTTGAATGAACCAGGTTTGTGAGGCACAGAAGAGCAAGATATGTGTAGTGGGATTTGTAGGTCCAAATTCTTTGCTGTATGGCAGATAGAGGTAGTTAGACCTTATTTTATGCACTGTTTAATTGGGAATTAACTATGAGTTCTTTCTAATGGCTTGAAGCTTAATTTTGCACAGGCCATGGTCTGTTGGTCTGTGATACAGCAGGTAAATTAATTGGTTCTCTTGTCATAATTTTACCAATGGAGTAAAATACACTTAACAAAGAAGGCACGGGGCCTTAAATTAGAAATACTAGTCATCTAGTGACCTGACCAGCAGCTGGTTCCTGCTGCTGACTCTGCACTGCTGTGCCTCCGCAGGGATTGCGGGTAGGAAGGGAGGAGGTGGGGACAGAGCCAGGAGCATGTCCTTCAGACATGTCAGGTATTCAAGCACCCAAGGACAGTTTCTGCTGAAATAGGGAAGGGAAACGAGACATATGTGTGGACAGGGATCCTCTGTAGCTCATGGCGCCCGCTTGTGCACCCTCAAGCTCCACAGACACGCTTACTACATGTGCTGCATGTGCTGCTCTCTCAGTGAACACAAACTAATCCCATTTCTTCTTCACAGGCAGGTTCTGTGCAGGTTTACCTACATCAGGACTAGTCTGCTATGAATGTCATGCAAAGTGTCACACATATTGTGTTCTCTCATAACACAACAGACTGTTTTATTACCCATTGTTCAAAATAAGCCCCGATAACCTGTAAGTAAATTGTTTTCCCTAGTTAGGTCTTTACTCCTATTAAGACACATGGTTGCTATTATGGAACCACAAGGTGAGAATTTGTGTTATCACTGAAAAATGATTACTGAATGTTTTGTTTCGGAAAAGCGCATAAAGTTATAAATACTTTGAAATTAATTGCAAGTTACTGATCCTGAACCCATTGACTGTAAGTCATGCTGATGCTGAGGGGGAGGGTGATCCACAGGTTAATAAAACTATATTGGCTAATTAAAAAACATTCAAGTTTAACGGTGCAGCAACTGCTGTTCCAAGTGGCGTATGTGTTCCCAGTGATACGTGTTCTGTGAGTATCAGGCTGTGAAAAAGTGGAAGGAAGCTGAGTCTGCACATGCTTATGGATGGCTCTATGGTCGGATCTTTCATGTTTGATGGGTAGGTAAATAAGAGAAAGAAGGATGTGAATTCACTGTTTTGCTGTTCTGATGGGCATGGTGAGCGCTGGCCGTAACACTGACACTTCTCTGTTCTTCCACCCGAGGTGTCCAAGTGCTCCGAAGAGATCAAGAACTACATCGAGGAGCGGTCAGGCGAGGACCCACTGGTGAAGGGGGTTCCCGAGGACAAGAACCCCTTCAAGGAGAAGGGAGGCTGTGTCATCGCGTAGGAAAAGGAACCCAGCGCCTGCCGCCGGAGCAGACACTTGTGTACCTGTAGGGAGTCACTAGCGTGTCCCCGCCGCCGCCGGTCCTTGTTGAACGAGCACAGGAGCGGATTTTTTTTTTTCCCCTCTTCTTACAAAAATAAAGAAACCAACCGAGACCCGCGTGGCTCGCTCGGCTGGGACAGCTGTCCCCCGCTCCCCAGCCTGGCCGTCCCCCCCACACGGCGAGGATGGCTCCCTTCGCTTCGCGGCGCCCGCTTTCGCCACCCGTTTATCGATCGCTTCATGGCTGTTCGTTGGCATTAAAGAAAACCTGCGTGTCACCCCAGAGCCTGCCGTGGCTTGCTGCGGGGGAGAGGAGCTGGAGGAGGGACGGGCCGGGGCGGTGCAGGGGCCGCCGGGGCTGCCCGGAGCAGCCGTTAGAGCTCGCGGGGCCCGGCCGCGGGCCTTGTCCTTGCCGAAGCGGGGCCAGGCCGCGGCCATGGCGCTGCGCGGCGGCGGGCGCTGGGCACGCTTGGCCTCGGCGCTGCGCGGCGGCGGGGCCCAGGGGCGCGGCGGGAGCTCGGGGCCGCCGGATTGCGGTGACAGGTCGCACTGTCGCGATTTGCGGGTGGCCCTCAGGAGGGTACCGGGGAGGGCGGCGGCGCTTCCCCGTGGCGGGACACCCAGCCGCGCTGCCCCGTGTGGGGAAAGCAGCCGGGGCAAGAGGCGGAACGGCTCGGGATGTGCTTAAATAAGTAAACTTCTCCCGGCAGTACCAGAAACGAAGCAATGTGGCCCCTGCATGTGACACCCGGAGTAGCAAAACGCTCTCCTGCCGCGGGGTGCGCGGGGTGAGTCCCGCGGGGTGGGGGTGGGGGGGGCACAGCCCAGCGGGACCCGCGGCTGCAGGTGTGTCTGTGGCTGCAGAGCACAGGCAAAGGCAGGACAGAGCCCGCTTGTCATCGCGCCCTTTCTAGAAGGGGAGTAATGGGAGGTTGTTGTAAAACTGAATCATAAATCAAGAGGAAAAGAGGCACTGCTGGTAAGGTAGCATGTACAGTGAATGTCAAATGACGACCTGCAAGTAACGGTGGTGTTGGTGAGCTCTGTATATTCCCAGCAGTGAGGTCAGTGTCACCTGGAACACTGTGGTGTAATTAAGCACACCGGTCAGAGCCAGAGCATTAGATGGATGGAGGCAGCAAGCCCCGGTGTGGCCCCACCCTGTCGGGGCTGGCTGGGGGGGGGGAGTCCACCTTTACACTGTGAACTGGTGAGAAAAGTGCTGAAGTTCGGTACCTGCTGAAAGGACTAAACAGCATTACCGTGGCGGCCACATACGAGCAAGCAGGATGTGTGTTCAGAGGTAGGTGTTATGGAGTGTAAGGACTTGTCCCTGATTTACCTGTAGGTAAGTTTACAAGTCCTAGCTGGTGGTGCAGTGCTAATACGTTTTTAGAAACACTATGTGCTGGGTATTAACTCATTTATGTGAGTTAGGAGCTGTGCTGTCATATTTTTGATAGACGCTTTTTTAAATTATTTGAGGAATCTTGTATTTCCCTGGATAAATTTAACTTTTTCCAAATTTCACCTTTTGCCCAGTTCACTGTGGTTGAAAGATAGTGGAGCTGCTTCTGAGTTGTGTGATGTTTACTCAGGTTTTTTTAGGAGTTATCTTTAACACTTCCAGTGTTAAAACAAGATATCCTGTAGGCCATTTAAATGATCAAGTTTTCTGTCACTAAGATGAGGCCTGTTATCATTGAGCTTTAGCAGTTGTGGGTTCATCTTCTGTGTTATAAAAAAGAAACCTGAACAATAAGGAAAAGAGATGCATGATGACTCTATTTCCTAAGAAATTAATTTAATTAGTCTAAATTCCTGGATGTTCTGCAGAGAAGAAATAAGCTGCCAGGGAAAGAATCAGTAGAAGAAGTTGGAAATGAATCCTTCAGTCTCAGCTGGATTAATAGTGCAGGATTTTGCAGCTAATACCATAGTGTCAAATTTGTGCTGATCCCGCCTGGAGCAAGTCTTTGCTCTGTGTATCTGTGGAGTCATCTGCCCAGTGAGTTTGTTCCATGGCACACTGCTTGCCGTTAGCTGTGCGGGCACTACAGATGCATTAGTGAGAAGTCCATGCCCTTCTGAAATACAGAGGACAAGGCCAGATCTTGTGAAGGCAGTAATCTGGATTTGGAAAATTTTAAAAGTCCTGCTTTATCACAGATAGGTTAAGGCGCACATTGTTTTGTATCTCAGGTGTTTGCAGCTGTGTATGTACTGAGGGATCAGATTAAAAGATGGGGGGGAGAAGTGGCTGTATGAGTGTCTGCTGCTTCAGTGTTTGCTGCTCTGCTGTGTGGCACAATAATTTTTTTTCACAAATACTTTCTATCCCCACATTGTTTTTTTTTCTCCCCATGCCTGTTGAAGTGCAGCTGACAGTATGCCCTACCTTGCTGGGTTTACTGCAGATAATTGCATCATGGGCTAAGAGGGAATGTGATGCTACATTTATCACATAAATCCCTGTGATGAATATATTGGAGAAGAAATTACAGTCAGCAACATAAACCCAATTTTATCATTGTCCTGTATTTTATGAAATGCTTATATAGTGTTTCTTTTTGGATTTTATCTGATCACATAGAAAAAAAAAATCACCGGTTCATGTCGAATCCAGTCTGATGTTGTTCACCCCAAAGCTTCTAACAATTAATGTTTATTTTCGCTTAAGGTAAACCTGTCCCCAGTGATTTCAGGATAAACTAAAAAGTAAAGTATTTGGGAGAGAATTACAATTTAGGATCTGTAACACCTTTTAAGCGTACCTGATACATAGTTTGGGGCCTGCTTTCTTCTAGATAAATCCAGATGCAACTACCAGAGAAATCAGAGAAAAAAGCAGTGCAATTCCATGAGTGAGAACTGTTATTTTTTTTGTTTCCATTCATTTTAATTTTTAATCTATTAAATTAATGTATTTTAAATGGTCTGTAATTTTCCAATTGTTCTGAGCAGGATGAGGAAGGACTCTTATAATACCAGGGGGCTGTTTTTAGCAAGGGTATTGAAATAAGCGTGTGAGTGGTTTCCTTTACAACTTTATAGGTCACCACCCTTCCTCTTGGAAATTGAAAATGTAGCTTTTCCTTAACTTGGTGAACAATGCTTGCAGTGCAGTATGTCCTACAGCTGGCTGCAGTAATTAAATGGTAGTATAACTGGCTTGAAGGAAAAAAGATTTAACTTTGTGTGTAGCATAGCTATGCATATACATGCAGGATATATACAGGCTGTGTATTTTTTGTTTGCTCTGGCATTAGTAGTAAGAAGCTTTGGGAAATAGGTTTGAAAAGGATTGGCATATATTTTGCTGGAGTTGCATGTCATATAAATGAGATTTCATTTTATATCCAGCGGTGGCTTGGTATAGTTGCATTCTGCTATATCTCTGTAGGATGGGGGGGATTTCCCCTGTGACAGTGAAACTCCACCGAAGGACACTGCTCCCTTATTTGGCTTGTATAATATGTGTATTTTTTAAAGAACTAAAGCCCCTTCATATTAGAGCATGCAGGATCTGAATTAAATATTCACATCCAGTTTAACTTTCTGGTAAAATTACTTTAAATTCTCAGTCAAAAGAATATGTCTCTTTTTGACATGCAAAATACTGAGAGGTGACCACCATTGCCACTGGAGCACCTTGGATGGAATTGATTTTTTTATCTTTTTAGCAAATCATAAAAACGGGTAACAGAACAGCAAAGCAGTAGTTCCTGGTGTTACAAATAAATCACAAGTTAGTTTTTCACTAAATTGGGAGAGAGAAAAGACACATCTGACTCTGTAAAACACGACTTGGATCTGTAATTTTAAAACCTTGATTATCATGCACCTGAGGTAGAAGTTTCAGGAAGGAGATGGTTAAAAAATGTCATGTAAGTAAAGCTCACAGATTTTGCACTGAGTGCCCTTCTGTCTAAGGGAAGCAAAATGTATTCCCAGATTCTGGGCTATTTGCAATAGCCTTCGTCATCTTGTGTCTGACAGAAACATTATATGGACATTTAGGGGCTATGTCTCCTGCTGGTGTAGGTAAGCACAGCAATACCCTTTACCACTGCCAAGGATTTTTGGTGGTAATTTAGCAGAGAGGAAATTTTCATAATTGATTTTTGTTGTTATTGAAGGGGGAACTGTGATGTATCACTGTAATGAAAGGAACCATCCAATGCATTCACTAGTGCCCTAACAAGAGGTGCTTTTATATCAGTTTAGGAGAGAAAAAAGATGAGCTTCAGCACAGTCAAGCAAGCTCTGTAAAAAGCTTTTTCTGATAATCAGAAAAATGTCACGAGGTACAAATGCTTCATTGTGTAGCAAAAATGCAGTAGAGGCAATTTTGTGAGTAATGCTCTCATTTGTTATTCAGTGTCAGAGTAGTGCATACATTTGAGATTGCAGCTGCTGGATCCAAACATTGGGTTTTTCTCCTACCCCATATTCATGTTAGAACAAATTGCCGCTGCATCTAGTTGGACTTCTCAATGAGCATCTTCTAGTAGGAGAACTGGGCTTAAGGAATATTTTTGTCGTTCAGGTCTAGCTATTGTGTTGCTTTATCATTGTCACACCTGGTTGGGTTAGGCAATACAGTTACACACTTTCGACATCTAAAATTGTGTCTTAATGAGAAGTTAATGACTGAGCAAATGTCTGGGGTTTATATAGGGTTTGTCGTGACTGTTCAGAAAATGTAACTTTGCTTAAATCTTTTTAGGTCACGTTTGCTTGAAAATGTGCAGTTAAATCTCTCTCCCTGCCTGTGTACCCAGACTAATGAATGTGACATCTCCCAGCCAGGCATCAGGGTGCTTTAAAAGCTGATCTGTGGTTCAGCTTGCCTTGCTCTGAGCTGTGGCTTTCTGGGAGATTTTTTTTCCCCTGTTTGAGCACAGAGAGAGCGTGCCTACATCCAGCTCCAGTCTTTGAAGATGAAATTTGATAGATGAACGGTGATAGATTACATGAGGACCTCCAGGATACTTGGTGTGCTGCTTAAAATTATTTCTGTTATGCAGCCAGGCTTGTCCATCTAAACAGCAGTTTTTATATTTTTATATTTTCAGTGTCCTTTAAGAGCCAGAGATCCCTGGTCGCCAGCCCTACTAACACCGACTGGTCTGTGTGTTCCTTCAGATAGATTTCAATGACTAGTTTTTAACTTCTCATGAAAAAAACCCCAAAACTAGAGCATTAGTTTCTCTGTAGGAATAAGTCAGGGCAAACTTAATAATTTTAAGTACTTCCAGAAATGCCATTGTATCTGCAATCTGCTGTTTTATATATGGCAGCCTTCAAAATGTACCATGTAAACTTGAGGTTGGGCAAACTGGTACAGGTGCCATGCTGCATTCCTGAAAGTGCCAGAAGTTTCCAAGACAGTGAGGTGCACAGATCCTAAGGAGACGAAAGTAGTGGGGCAGCCAAATCATCACACCTGAAGTTGTTCTTTAGTGGTGGATGTTCTGCTCCTTGCCCGTGCCGGGGCACCTGGGGAGTGAAAGGACTGGAGTATGGAGCATGCTCTGATGTGCTCTTGTCTGTGCCCCCCACCCCACGGAAGGTAGAAGGAACTAGAGCATGCTGAATAAAAGTGTTGCACATGATGATGGAGAGATGCAGTAAGCAGATCCAGTGTAAGCTTCTTGTGGTTCAGGTGATAGTCCAAATCTTAAGCTGATGTTTCAGTATTATGAACCAGCAGACCTTCAGTGAGGTCAGTTGTTTTGGTCCATGAGGAGACCCCAAACTTATTAGATACTTGTCTGATACGTGATGAGCATAGTTTAAGTGCCAACACATATATAAAATGGCATAAGCTGTGGGTCTGTGGTGGGTCTCCATCTACAGTTTGGCATGTGCAGAACCATCCTTTGAATAGCTCTAGAGAATATTTTTTTTTCTCAGTGACACAAGACAGAAAAAGTGAGGGCAAATGTAGAGTTAAGATCAGTTCCTAGGACTATTTTCTGTTTTACTTAAAGGATTCAGTCATGATGTGGGCCTCTTGGATGTAGTCAGTACACCATGTTTTATGTCCAGGACTACTTCTCTGGGTACAGGTGTGATAGTACAGATATCCCTGTCTGAACATGGCCCACTAATGCACTGGGAAGTCCTAGAAGTGTGATAGGAGACCCTGGTTGCCACTTGTGGTTCTGGTTGGTGAAAAAGCATCATGAACATTTGGAAGCTCTGCTGTTGGAGATCTCTTGATGATGGGGTGTATCAGAAGGGGGGTGGTCAGTAGGTCGAGAGAAGTTCTCCTCCCCCTCTACTCTGCCCTGGTGAGACCGCATCTGGAATATTGTGTCCAGTTCTGGGCCCCTCAGTTCAAGAGGGACAGGGAACTGCTGGAGAGAGTCCAGCGCAGAGCCACACAGATGATTAAGGGAATGGAGCATCTCCCTTATGAAGAAAGGCTGAGGCAGCTGGGTCTCTTTAGCTTGGAAAAGAGGAGACTGAGGGGTGACCTCATCAATGTTTATAAATACGTAAAGGGTGAGTGTCAGGAGGATGGAGTCAGGCTCTTCTCTGGGACATCCAGTGATAGGACAAGGGGCAATGGGTTCAAGCTGGAACATAGGAGGTTCCACTTGAATATGAGAAAAAACTTCTTTACAGTGAGGGTGACAGAGCACTGGAACAG
>WKFP01015444.1:398609-418863 GCA_011057875.1 Pterocles orientalis | reverse complement strand
GGTGACAGAGCACTGGAACAGGCTGCCCAGAGAGGTTGTGGAGTCTCCTTCTCTGGAGACATTCAAAGCCCGCCTGGATGTGTTCCTGGGTGATCTGATCTAGGTGTTCCTGCTCCGGCAGGGGGATTGGACTAGATGATCTTTCGAGGTCCCTTCCAATCTCTAACATTCTGTGATTCTGTGATTCTGTGAAATCCATCAGTCTGGGCAAATGTATCCAGCCCAGCCAGCACTAGATACAACATTGCTTAACACAGCCCGTCTCTCTGTTACCCAATTTTTGGTTTGCAATTCTGCCTAGCTGAGTGCAGAGCCCTTTGATGGGAAGCACTGTGTGGGTGGAAAAGATGGATAAACTCCAGAGGCACATGCCTTTGAAGTTGGATCCCATTGTATAATTCCACGATGTCCTAGGACCTTGCAGCGGAGCGGTGGCCTGGAATGGCATGAGCCATGGTGAAATAACTTTTGTTCCTGCAGGGATGTAACCCAGAGTTAAAAGCAGGATCCAAACCCCAACATCCCACACTGGTGAGCATTACACTATACCTCAGCTCAACATCTCTATGTTGGAAAGCATGAGGTGCTGGAGGAAAAAACAACAAAAAAAAAAAAACAAAAAAAAAACTAACACAAAAGTTTGCTTGCTCAGTTCTGCATCATTTTTTCCCAGCCATCCCAAATTCTTGTTTGAGATCAGCACCTAGATTGACATGGCACACATTTTTGCTCTTGTACAACTACCCTGGCTTGAATGCGTCTGCCCTCAGATACTGAGCATAGCCATGCCCTCGACACTCTCTTGTTCTCACTAATTCTGGGTTCTCTGTATGTCAGACCAGGGAAAAAAAAAGTCTTTGCCTATTATGTTGTGAAAGTGTGTGGTTTGTGCTCATTCTGGTTTCTTAAGGGATAAGCCCTCCAGTTGAAGGTCAAGTTGATTGGGACAGTCCCATGTGGGAGTTTTTAGCTATGTTGTAATTTGTGTGCGGGGGAAGATTAGTGATAAGGTTAAAACTGTGAAATGGTGTGTTCTTGGAGTTGGTGGTGTGGACAGCCTCACAGGGCACCTGGAGAGGATGCTTCATTACCAAATACAAAGAACTGTGCTTATGAACAGAATTTGTGTTTGCTGTGGATGAGTCTGAACCCAGTCAATGGATGGCTTGTTGGAGGTAGAAAGGGGGATTTCTTTGGTCTATTTTTTCTGCCACAATGACACCGTGTGCACATGTCGTTCTTATCCAAGAAGAACACCAGGCCCCACATGACAAAACCCATGGTGTTGAGTATTGAGTGAGAAATGGTCTTTCAATGGCATACTTCTTTGCCGCTTCTGGTGTGGTGGAATGGAAGGTGCAGTAGATACTACCAACAGAGAGGCTGCTTGAGTAAAATACAATCTGCATGTGCTCAAAGGAGAGAAGGTGAGAAATTGCACAGAACTAAACACAGAACTGGTTACCTGGTCTTGGGAGGCTTTGCAAATGTATTCCTGTTCTCTGCTGGAGAACAGATTTCAGTATGGTAGCTGCAGGTCTTGAAGTCCAGACTGGGGAGCAATTTTGGGATCCTCCTTTTTCTACCGTATTCTTGGATAGGGCAGTTGAAGGGGTTGTGGTTCAGAGTGTGCAGGGATTGCCAAGGTGCTCAGGTCTATGCAGGAGGGATTTGCCTATGCACCTGTCCTGGGAAGAAGGACACAGGGAGGGAGGAGGGGTTGGCTAGGATCATGTGGGTCCCTCTGCAGCTGGAGCTGGTCTACCAGGATCTCATTCCTCAGAAATAGGTTAAGCTGGGCTCAGCTCCCAGGTCCTGGACTGGACCTTTTATTTTCTTAGTATGGTGATGATGTGTGCCCTCTGCTCCGGTGGTGGGACTCCCAGGTGTGCACAGGGTGGAGGGGCAGCACCTGCTTCTGCAGTCCCTGGCGGACTTGTAGGTTTTTAAGTTTTAGGTAAGCGTTGGCAAAAATTTTGTGGGTTTGTGTGTCTTTGTCTCCCAAAGTAAAAACTGTGGCCAGATGATGGGACCAAAAGATTTGCAGTATTCAAATTTTTGAACCAATAATCAGCTTTGCTTTATGTATGTTGCAAGGAACAGTGTCTCAGTGAGAGGGAAGAAAATGCAATGTTTTAAACAGAAGCATGTCCAGTTACTGCCAAATGAATAGAACAGCCAAAATTGCAGAATACTCATAAAGTGCATGCTTTTTTTTTCCTGAAAGTCAGCTTTTGTAAGAATAGATGAGGACAGGTACATTTTATTGTAGAAGGAGATGCTGCCAGATACATTACAGAGTTTTTCTCTCTGCTAATTTTTTTTCCCTTTCAGAAAGGGAATATTCTGTTTAGTAACAGTTTGTTCCTGTATTTGCTGATCACTGCAGTCTTTGGTGCCAAATGCTGTAGCAGACTGCATGATCCTTTCTTGCCTGTGGCGTGTCTTAATTGAAGTTACAAAAAGGAATTGTGGTGCTATAATTAATCAATTTTAAATACGTATCTTCCTATTTGAGACGTATTTTTCAGCATTTATTAAGTTTTTCAGGTTTTCTCTTGTATTAGCCTACTGAATATTGGTTTGAAATCCACTGGAAGCTTCTCTGGAAGCTCAGCTCTAGCCACAGCTATAATGCAATGGCAGTGGAGAAACCCAGATGTGAGCCAGGCCTGTTCACCCCTGCTTTGCAGCTATGAACAGAGAAGTAGAAGTATCCTAAGGATACTTGAGGTGCTAGTGATGACCTGTTATCTCCCTCTTTGGAACAGCTTTATAGTGCTAAGCTGGAATGGCTTTTTTTTTTTTCCTTATTTCTTAATGTCTCAAGCTTACATACCACCGATTAGGAAAGGGAAAAGGGGAAATCTAAACAACGTGAAATCTGTGTGTATTTACGTCTAAATGCACACAAATGCACAGAGTAGATTCAGGAGGTGTTATATGTAACATACTTGATGTGGTCAATGTGTTTCTTTCTCTATTCTTTTGAATGCTTAGTACATTTACAAGCAGAATAGAAGATGAGCAATGCAGTTCATGGAAAAAGAGGGTGATGAGCGTAAGTGCCTGCCACAGAGCCCATACTCAGCCAGGTACTTCAGTGTGGTCCTGCTTTTATCTCTCTAATCCCACTAAGTCAAGAGGACTGGGAATGCATTTAAATAGGGTATGTGGAACCATAATTTTGGTTTTCAATATCTGTTTAATGTTTTTAGTCATGTAATTAAAAAAAAAAGTAGTTCTATTTGACTTGGCTTTCTTTTTTTTCCTTCTTTATGGTATCTTCTGGCTGACTTGTAGTGTCCTTTCGATCCAGCAGTTTTTCTCACTGGGCTGGTCACATCTTGTTCTGCAGATGCCATGCAGAGTGTTTGGGTTCTGCTCCTGAAATGCAAGAAAGGTTGGGGAGACCAAAATGACTCTAGATAGCAGACATAGATGCTATCTAGGTTGCTCTTTTAGACAAACAAAACTCTTAGAGCTCCAATTCATGTTTCACGATAATGTCTGTCAGAACACTAGCTACTGGCGCTCAAGATCCAGGTGATGCTAGAGAGAGATCAGAAGGCAATGAAAAAGTCCAGCACACACAATGATTTTCAAACATATATATACACCTTCAATATTGGGTATTTATGTAACAGCATTCCTCCCCCAAAAATAAAGCTACCACTGTTCATAGAATCATAGAATCATAGAATCATAAAATGGTTTGGGTTGCAAAGGACCTTAAAGATCATCGAGTTCCAAACGCCCTGCCATGGGCAGGGACACCCTCCTACTAGACCAGGTTGCTCAAAGCCTCATCCAGCCTGGCCTTGAACACCTCCAGGGATGGGGCATCCACAGCTTCTCTGGGCAACCTGTTCCAGTGCCTCACCACCCTCATAGTGAAAAACTTCATTCTAATGTCTAGTCTAAATCAACCCTCTTTCATCTTATACCCATTACCCCTTGTCCTCTCACTACACTCCCTGATAAAGAGTGCCTCCCCATCTCTCCTGTAGGCCCCCTTCAGGTACTGGAAGGCTGCTATTAAGTCTCCTTGGAGCCTTCTCTTCTCCAGGCTGAACAACCCCAACTCTTTCAGCCTGTCCTCATAGGGGAGATGCCACAGCCCTCTGATTAAATTTCGTGGCTCTCCTCTGGACTCTCTCCAACAGGTCCAGGCCTTTTTTCTGTTTTCCCCAGAATCTTAGCCAACCTCCTCTCCAAGGACAGAGTAGGGACTGCTGTCAAACACCAAACCCCACCATTTTCTTTGGCACTGTGATCCTGCACTTAGCATCCTCATCTAAACAGGTCATGGCAACCACAGCACCTATGACAAACTCTGGTTAAAGAAAAAAGACTGAGGGGCACTGCACAACAGTTTCTGAAGTTTCCAGACAATGAAATTGTTAGATGCATAAGTAGATCATCAACCATATTACAAACATGGAAATGCATGTAGTAGAGCATGGTCTTTTGGATCTCTCCAGGTCCGGACCTTTTCAAGGGGTGGGCATTCACAGCTGTTCTGCCTGGTGTATGAGTGTCTAGCATGTTCTTCAAAATTCATGAATGAAGGCCAAAGTTTCAAGAGCAACTTTCCTACCTTCCCTTTTTAAGTAATCCTGCAACCACTCATTTCTTGCTCAGAACTGTTTGGTTAGTGTTCAGAAAGATGATGATAAGAACAGCCTGTCCTACTGTTTATTTACCCAGGGCTTCTATGCTATTGCTTTTTAGTCCATTAATTTCAGACTGTGCATCTCTCCTCTATGCGATGTGTTTGGGTAGGTATCAGTGTGCTTGTTTATTAGACCTGTTAGTCCTCAATTGTAATGGAGAAAACTATAATGAAAAGAGATGGAGAGTAACCCAATGATATAACTTGAGGAGCATTTTTTCCTTCAAAAGCAGTAAAGGCTTTTAAAAAAAGATGTGGATATGTGTGGTAATTCCCCATTCATTTTAGGTTTTCACAGGGGGAGAAACAAGATAGAAAATTCCACATAGAGTAAGAAAATGTTTTGAAAAAAATGGTTCCAGTAGTCATAGAAAAATAAGGAAAAAAAATCAAAACTCTTTGATTTCAAACCTTTATGTGAATGTTTAAGCCACACTCTCTAGATTCATTGCTACTAGCTGTAAAGTGTTAAGTTAGATGGATACTTTAGTGTGGGTTTTTTCCTGCTGTTTCCTCCATATTCTGTGTGCTGCACTCATGTTATTATTTAGTATCTTGTTGATGGCTTGAAAATATTGAGACTTTACAAGTAACTGCCATCTAGATTATAATTTTAGAACTTGTTGGTTTGGGGTTTGTAAAATGAATTGTGCTGTTTTAAAAAAGTCAGAATTGCTTCATGTTTGTTCTTTATTTTAATCATCTGGATATTCTGCTTTTAGGACTTTCTTTTTTTCTGCCAAGTGTTTTTCACAAGGTCATGAAACTCATATCTATGCTTAAATCAAACTTTGTCACTTCAACCCTGTATTGTTATGGAAAACATTTTCTTGGCTTGTTCCCAGCACAGTCTGATGACAGCTCAGAGTACAGAATTTTCCATATCATCGCTGAGGCCCAGTCCCAAATCCTGCACTCAGAAAGTGCAAATTCTTCAGTGACAGCTCTTGTAGACAATCATTTGCCCGGGTATCTCACTGTACGTTTGTTTGGGTAGTCAAGTGGTAACGCAGAATAAGAGGCTCAGATTGTATCTGAATGCCAAATCTTGTCCACATTGTGGACAAGAGGAAGACTTGAATTCCTCATGCAAAGAGGAGATGTGCTTTGGCAGCATCTAGGACATTTGCTACCTTGACAGGACCCCTTGCATACTGGTAAGTCATTTTTACATAGATCTCCTGGGTGAGTCCTGACCAAGAAGAGCATGTATGTTTTTGTAAGAGGAGTGAAGGCTATCCCCCTTTTTTCAATTATTATTGAAAAAAGCCAACCAACCAACCAACCAACCAAAAAAACTCCCACAAAAACCCCCACGAATCCTCAGAATAAGGTCCTGCAAAACTTCCTGAAAACCTTCACCCTGTAGTGGTGATACATCCTGAAAGAGGAAGCAGCAGGTTGCAGCTTTGCTCTCTAGCTCACTTCAGACCTCAGGCGATCTGGTAATATTGGATTTTGGTTGCCAGAAGAAAGTGCACTAAACAACTTGGTACGAGCAAGCAAGGTTAGCACTGCAAAGAATGTTTTCTGCCTGCTGTATGATTAAATCATTGTGTGATGGAGTTATTTTTAACCTGTTGTCTTCTAGGTTACATACTGCCTATGCCTCTGCACATGGTGTCACAAGAGACCGAATGATTGCCTCTTACATTGGGGTACCAACCTGCAGTGTTGGTACCCCAATGTAAGTGACCCCCAAGCTGAGTGACCCACGCACTCGGGCAGCTTGTGGCTTCTGCCACAGTCCAAGACTCCTGGCCCATGCTGTGAGGACTGGAAGCACAGGAGTAGCTGCTGTCCTGCCAGTGCTGGAGGGACCTCACAATGCCCCCTGAGGAGCAGCTCAGATGACTGGTGCAGGGCTGGTGGGGCCCTGGCTGCCCTGCACCCACAGGCTGGGTTTTGGTGGCCAGGGTTGGTGGCACCCATGGGTGGCCCATGGGTCTGGCCACCTCAACTCTGCTTTATTTCTCTCTGAAACGCTGCCTCAGCACTGGCATCCATACGGTTCTGAGTTGTATTGCAGTGCAGTAGTTCCTGCTGGGAATAAAATTACAAGGAGGAATGTTGTTTTGTGGGCTGTTAATTATTTTTTTAGTTATTGGTGGTGTTGAAGGCAACGAACTCTCTGGTCTGTTACCTCCTTCCTTTCAAGCCAATTATGCTAATGTCTAGATATAACCACTGAAGAGCTGTCATTAGAGGTTTGTTGCTTATTTATTTGCTTTTTTTGTTACATTAAAGATCCCATTAATTGTATCATCTTTGGTTATATTAATAAACCTAAGTGCAGCTACTGTAACTCGATTTAAAGGAAAAAAGTGCTTCTTGTAACATAAAATGGTACAGTTACATGACACCACTAAATCCATTTAATCTTCTTAATACAAAATACCTTTTTTCTCAGACATTTTCTCATGCTTTGCTAAGCTTAGGAACTTACAGGAAGCTTTAGGAAAAGTTTATGTCATTTTGTAAGGATTCAGTTTGTTGTTTTCTTTTCAAGATTCATCATCTTGCTAATTGTGTGCTGAAATATACTACCACTGTGCAGTAGTATAAGGGACGGATATAAGAGGTATTGTATGTAGAAGTGGTATGGTCTTTAATTTCTGATTTGAATTGCTTGATAGAAAGTAAACTTGCTGGTGAATAGTGGAGAGGAATCTTTAATTGTTGTAAAGGAAATCTGTACACACTCTCAGTACCCAAATTAATTCAATTACAGTTTCTGCTTTTGTAGAAATAGCATATTTATTTTAAAATACCGTGAGAATTAAACGGCAATTGCTAATGTTTCTGGGTAAGTCCTGGTACAACATCCACAGAAAATACTGAGCATCATGTGAAGGAAAATCCCCAAATGTGCATTTTTTTTGTGTGTGTATCTTATTTAAATAGTGTACTAACTTCCAGGGGAACTATCTGACAATATTTTGGGGAGATATTTTCATTGCTGTTTTAGAGAGAAATCTATAACAAAAAACAATAGGTATTTCTGTCTCTATCCCTTCCACAGCCCTGCCACCACATTTCCCCATTCCTGGGCAGGAAGCTACAGGTGCTGTTTTCACAAAACTTTGTCAAAACTATTTTAAATAAAAACACTTTTATTTTCCTTACCATCATTCAGCACTAAGTGAATTTGTTGGCTCAATCAGTTTCCAACTGGGCAAATTTCCACAGTGTTTTTTAAAATAATTCATGGCTGATGCCAGCCCTAAAGCCATTCTTTCAGAGGTTCCCCAGAGAGCTGCCTGAGCTCTTACTGGGATGCAGGCTAAACCAAGGCTGCCTCCAGAGCTCAGTCCTTTAGGTTTACATCTTCATGGTTTGGATGAAGCAGCCTGAGAAAAACACTGGTCCCATACATAAGACTTACAGTGCTCTTGCTGTCAGGTAAATAACAGAGTTCCTGTTGTGGTTTATTGGTGTTTTATCAGCAGGTAGGAAAGATATATGGGTCCTCAATCAACTTTACATCCCAAATGCCATTGAGATTTGGCCAGCTAGATAAGGTAAAAAGATTTCCTTTGTGACTGGGAATATCTGTCAGAGAGCATCTGCAGCATGCAGTGGTAAAATATTTCTACTGAGAGGACTTTTAGGTCTTGTTATAGTCAGTATCCTAGGGATGCAAGTCTAAAAGCTATCACCCATGATTTACATGTTTCTCATTATAAAGCATATAAAAATAAGCAGACCAGCTGCTCATGTACTGCCGAAAAATCACTTCTGTGTATTTGACAAACACTGCTGATTTAGGTTAAGGTACCCGCATAATTTGTGTCTGTAGCTCTCAGCATTTGCTTCTAAAAGCTGTTTGTATTAAAAAAATATAAATAAGTTCAAAGGTAATTAGTCAAGATTTAAAGTAATTCAAATTTGAAATATTTGTCTGGGGGTGCAGACGTGAGGAGGTTGCCAAAGCCAAGGGAAGGGGCAAATCAGGTGGTTAGGTATGCAGTGTTGTTTGACCTGCATTGAAATAAACCTGTCTTTACCAATGTTTTAAGCACATGTTGTGCAATTGCTTGTCTTTCTTCAGTCACTGATGGCTTCATCCTTTGAAAATATCTGTTTCATTTTGCTTTCATATAAATGGATGATAATATTAAATAATCAGTACTGAAGCATCAGCCAGTTGACCAGTGCTGCAGTTCTCCAGCAGTGTGGCTTATGTTTTTACATGGTAGCTCAAACAGAGGTGTTCCCCCAAATCCCCTTATGGTTGTAAATAGCACATGTGTTTTTTGCGAACAGTTTGTGTCTAAAGTGTTAAAAACTTTTGGCAGGGCCTATTTAATTTCTTTGCAAAAATACAGTTTAAAGTACATGGTCCAACAGCTAAGAAAAAACTGTGGGTATTGGTATCTGAACTGTGATATTCATTTTTTTCTTGAACTTAGAGGCATGTACCATTTGTAGTTTGTGCAGTGAGGTTGTCTTCAGGTTTTTTTTGTTGTGTCATGCAAGCGAGATCTTGTTTTACTTGAATGGCAAACTTCACCTGGTAATAATTAAACTTCAGCTCTGTTAAACAATTTGAATTTTACTCAAAGGCACGGAAACAAGCAGGTTATCATCTGCAGAAATCATGTAAAATAACTTCTCTCATGCCTTAGTCATTCTTCTGATTCTGTTTAACTTCAAAGGTAGCTTTGTATGTAGGCTGTGAAACACTTGGCCCAGTACCAGCCATAAAAAGCACAAAACTCTGTTAGTACATTCACTTCATACTTTTGTCAAGATCCATCAGAACTCTGGGATAACTTTCTGTATGTACTTCGTGACCTCTTTCAGGCATTTCCCTGGATGTTAGCCTGTGAGCATTACCAGATGTTATTACAAACAGTCAAAAAGGTGTTTCACTGCCTGTAACTCAACATTCAGGGTCAGGAATATAGAATATGGCAATATAGAAGTTGAATGTTGGCTCTCCTACATAGTGTCCTGGTGAGTATTTTGTTAGTATTGATCACGAGGTCTACGTTATTCAGTATAAGAGATGGAGAGAGATGATAATTACTGAATGAGTTGAACGTTCAGTACATAAATTTCTCAGAATTTGGTGAGAGAAGTGAAAAAGTGATTTTTCTGTTACCAGCAGTGAAGTATCCTTATTTCTGTGGCTGATTAGGAAGCAGAAAGTAGCCATATATGGGCTGAAATTCTCTGAAGAATGTGCAATAAATAGGTAGTTCAGAAGAAGGCTCCACAGGGTCTCATGAGCACAGCAGTTTGGGAGGGAGAGGAGCCTACTCCCAGCTTAAGAAATAGCACCACAGGACTTGTTTATTTAGTCTGGAGAAAAGACTAAGAGGAGTAAGTTCTTAAATAGTAAATTCTCTCTTTGTGAAACAGTGTAGCAGTAAAATAGTCACAGATTAAAGGCATTACCCTTCTATTGGGAATTGGTGTTTCTTTTGGTAAGGTTTGGTCTGGGGAGAAGATGGTGGCTAGTTGTTTCACATTTGGACCCCCGTGTGCCTGCTGACCAGGTTGTGTGGTGTACTTGGCGGCACAGCAGAAGCAGCCTGTGGCAACCCCTGGTTTGCTTGTGGAGGTAGGCAGAGGTGGGCACTGTACAAGTTACTTGTTTTGGGAGCTATGAAACCACGTCTGCCTCGTGCCAGGTTGGTAGGCATCAAGAACGAGGTGGCAGAAGCGTGAACGCCTGGTGTGCCCCATGACATGGGGCTGTTTGGCTCAGAGCAGGCTCTGTTTGGGAGTCCCTCCCAGGCTTTGAGGTCAGCTGCAAAACTGCAGGTCTTGTGCTCTGAAACATGAAACCTGAAAGTGTTACTGAATGTAGTGGCTGTACTCCAGATGTTTTGCTCGCAACACCTGGAAGGAAAGACAGCAGCCTGAATAGAATAAGGGCAGTAGCCAGGCAGTGTTAGGACACTGACTCTTGGAAGGTGTTCAGCAATAGCCCAGTTGAGAGTTGCCCAGGCGCTAAACTTGGCAATGCTGTAACTCTGGAAGAAGACCATATTTTTTCAGTACATGTTTTGTCAGATCCTTGAGAAGTCTAAATACAGACTGGACACAAGTGCCTGAACAGTGCTGATGTCCTTTGAGAGCATTTCAGGCAAAGGGAGGGGAAATGAGGTCTCTCCTTCTTGCCTGTCTTGCATACTGTGTGTGGTCATCGTGAACAGATCATCAAGCTTCTTTGGCAAGGTCCCTCTGAGGATAATCCAGATTTCCCTTCCTGTCACTTTCTAGAAACTGTACCCAAAAAGGTAACAAATGATGAGGGGGAACTGCTGTTTTCATAGGTCTTGGAGAGGCTTAAGCCAGCCCTGATGACTTCCTGTTGTAGTAGTAGTAATTGCTACAAGAATTATTTATATTTGCCTCATTACATCTGTTTTAGTAGTTGTGGGTGGGTGGAAAATAAGGACATCCAACAGGAAGTAAGAAAATTAATATGCTTTCACAGTTTTACCTGTATGTTGTTTTTTCTTTTTAAATTAGAGTTTTTAGACAAAAGTAGTCAAAGGTGTTTCTGTAGAAATGTCTGTGTTACTAACTTTTAAATTGATTTTTCAAATCTAGATCATGGACAAGGAGATTAATCCCTTTGTGGACAAGTGGGAAGAAGAAGGACAGTTCCCAGCACATAAAGTACTTAAAACCCTGGGACAGGCTGGATTCCTTGGTGTGGATAAGCCAACAGGTAGGAGAGCGTATAAGTCCTGAATATTGTTGTTGCTGGTGATAGACTCAAATCACTTTTGCACCAGATCAAAACATGGTTCAAAATTCCAAGCAAAGTTTACTTACATTCCTCAGTCACAGGTGTGCTGGTTAGCAACTGTGCAAATATAGAAAATAATGTTGCTGAGTGCTCGAGGTGATATATTCCTAAATATAAATTTTAAAAAATCTTGTGTGACATTTTAAAGTCAGTGAAATGAATATCACTTCAGTTTTCAACATACAATCTGTATAATGGCTTTTCTTCTGGATCTGGACACATACAGAATAATATCAATCTTCATTAAAGAAACCACAATTTGAAGGCATTGAAAGTGTTGTAAGATCTGGCCTAATTCCTTAACCTGTAACCTCTACATCATTGTAATGTATTCTGTCTCACCGTTCAGAGGATGAGGTTTGTGTGAGTTTTAGGCCACTATATCCTAGACTGTCTTTAAAATACACTATTCTAGCCCACAGAAGCATATACAGAACAAGAAGCTGATGATACAGACAGCAAGGACAGAGCAAGTTTCATGTGTATGTATATATATATATATTGGTGAGGAAAAAAGTAAAGAAGTCCAGAGGAATAGGAGATATTTCTGCTCTTCAGCTAAAATACACATTCCCCCAGGTTCTTGTTTCTGTGTGATGTAATATATAATTGTTTTGCTTTCAAATGCTGTTAACGTGTTTCTGTCAGAATTCTCTGGCTTGTTTTTTTTTTCTTCTTCATGGTTAAAAAGTTTAAAACTTTAAAAGTTTTAAAAACAAGTTTGTATACCTTTAGCAATTGTGGTGAATTCAGAGCAGCGTGTAATGACAATGTTTGAACAGTTGAATGCAGATAATTGTTGATATGGAGCAGCTCACACAACCTTAGCTATGCCACACCACATCATTATGTTGCTAAGGGACAGGGCTTGAATTGTGGAACAAATTATGTCTTTTTACTGCTTGCTTCCAGAAGAAATTTTTCCTCTTGAAAGGAACTTTCATGTTTTTATACATTCCAGTGTGGAAAGCTTTTTTCTGTAGCTGTTCAGCTATTGGAGCTTGGAGAACTGCATAGCTGGGATTGTCTGACAAATCCAATTATGTCTGAGCTGGTATTTCTTTACAAAAATGCTGACAGTTTGAGATTATACTTAAGATCTATTTAAAGGACAAATAGGATTACTCAGGGAGGGAGAAAACCACCTCTACCTTCTGCTATAACTGTTTGATAGGCAGATTTGAAATCTGTTTCGGTGGATTCTCCTTCACATTGCTAGTGTTCATGTTGGTTGCAGTAATGGTGTGTTGCATTGCTGCCAGATTACAGCCCCATCTTGTTGTTATATGCATCTCAAGACGTGCAGAGGCCTTGGTTGGGGTAAGGAACCTCAGTGCCAAGCATGCTCTGCATAAAGCATTGTGGAGATGGGAACCCTGTATAATGCTCAGAAAATAGCTGGGACAAGAAAGAATGTGAGTCAAATCTGGTAACTTGTGGAGGCAAAGATGGGCACGGAACGTTGCATGCACTGGCTACACTTGTTATACTCACGATTAAGAATATTTTAACCTTGTTTTGTACACTTGTATCTAGCTGTTAATCTAATTTGCTGGGCCTCTGCAGCTGTGTTTTATAAAAGCTATAAAAAATCTGGATAAAATTCTCAATGACACATGGTCCATCTCAGTCCGTCTTCTGGAGCAAGGTATTGTTGGGTAAAGAAAATACACAAAGTCCCTGGAAGATGCTGCCTTGGCAGCATTCAGTTGTGCAGCAGAATGTCCCTGGATCCAGCTTTCCTCTGTGGCAGTATAGTACTACCAGGCACATCCTGAAAGTCCTGGAACTTTCTCGTGATGGTAAGTGAAACTGTCAGGTGTGTAACAGCACAGTCTCAACAGCACAGAATTTGGCAAAGCCTGAAATTCTTCATCCTTCTACAAAGTGCTTATTGTTGCTGTGATTATGATTAGTGTGTACTGGTAGCAGTAATTAAAAAAATATTACGATATATACCTTCTGTACTCTGCTCAGCCACTTCTATTTAACTGCTGTGTGCGGAGGAAGAGATCTTAAGAGATTTGAGGAAGCCAAGAGCAGCTGGGAGTTTTGGAGGGATGTTGGGGGAGGTTTGGAGAAGAGAGGTTAAATTGATTTGAGGAGAGCAATTGTGGCAGAGCTGTGTGAGTAACAACTTGCTCTACTTTCTCTTTCCAGCACAAACAATTATAATTATCATGTTGGATCCCTTCAAACCCTGATCATAAAGCATTATCTTCAAAGAAGACTGAATTTTTCAAGTGAATTCACTTTAGTAGCAACTGCAATTTTGAAATATCATTTTTTTCTGAGTGTGTTTTCCAAGGTCATTCTGTTGAGTACAGTTTTTTTTTCCTGCATAATTAATTTTGAAACTTTCTGATTGGGCAGAAGTGGGTCACAAACTTGTTTTGCTTAGATAGAAGGAAACATCTGTTGGAGCTCAGATTTGTTGAAACTGGACTTTTTCCTGTGTAAACACCATTCCCTTTATGAACAATGAGCTACTTAATGGGAGTCGGGTTTTTAAAAGAACGTGCCTTACATATGTCCCTTATCACTGGAAACTTTCTCTGTGTGGAGAACTGAGTCAAGGCACTATTTGTGTTGCAAAGGCTCCATCAATCCCACCATATGCCATTGTGGGCTACAAACTTGTCAAGGTTTTTCCTGTATACTTTTTCACAGTTGTTTACACTTGTAATGAATATTGACTGTAGTACAGTAGTTCAGGATGTTAGCTGGAGGGGTCGTGTAAACACTGTAGGCAAGGCCAAGCCATGCACCCAGAATTGGAGAATCCTTAAGATGATCAGTGATTTTAATTTACTGCACTGTCTGGTCAGGCCTCTGCCAGAGAACTGTTTTTCTCTTTGAACTGTTTCTCTGCTCTGGTATTCTTTACACAACTCAGAAATAGTGCATATGCTGGTTTTCTTGGGAAAGTGTGTGTTTCATTCTGCTATATTAGGAAATTCTTCCTACTAGTAAAGTACATGCTGAAAAAGTGAACCTTATTTATGCATAAAAAGTGTCTTTTTTTCTCTCTGCAAAATGGGTTTTACAGAATCATTCAGTTCAGCCTGAAGTATTTAATTTGAGGGGAAGAAACCCCAACATCTCTATGTACTTATTATTTTCAGTTACGTTTACTGTGTGTTTCTCCTCAAATTATAAAGTTTCTGGGCTGTTGAAGTACAGACAGTCCCAAAATTAAGGGCAGAACATATTAGGTTAGGCAGCAAAAATATTTTAAATAGTCTTGGTAGTTGGCCATTGTCTGTTTTGCTAAGGGAAATGGGCAAGAGATATTCTTTGGAGTGTTTTATGTCCAGATTAGATGAGATGATGGAGTAAAAGCTGAAAAGATCTACACGGTCATTAGTGATCTTATAGTTTATGAATTAAAGCCTTGGCTGTTACTAAATTTTAGGATGTGTTGCCAAAGACACAGGCTCAAAACATGCTGTTATGTGCCTGTGTATGCCAACACAGATGATTAAAAGTTGTTTTTATCAGCTGATGCACATGTACAGGAATCTTGTGAAGGCTCAGAGAAAGCAAAGAGTGGAAAGAAAAAGGTTTGTAAGAGGATAGTGTCTGCTGTCCTGCATTCACATGCCACCACTGTGAGATGTGAGTGACAATGATGCCTGCTCTGGGTTTTTCACTAGTGTTTTCACTGGCAGTCCTGTAGGAATATTTAGCAGAATGCATTTGGATGTACAAATAATTATGATAGTGTGTCCAAATACTAGCCTTCGTTTATTCCTGTCAAACACTTATCTGTGCACTTGCAAAAATATGTTCTTAAACATATCAGAAAAATTAGGAAACTATGTGGTAAGACTTGTACATAGATGGGAAAGTACAGTTTTATGCTACCTCCTTCCCATATATCTACTGCTGGGATATACGCTGGATACGGGGCTGGACAAAATTATAGACAGTGTGTTCTTGTCACTTGAGACAGATAAGTATCTGATGAAACAAAACAAATGTTTCAAATGATTGATTGCACTGAAATTGGAAAATTATGCAGTATCCTTAAGAGAGCCTGTTTATTGCATGCGTCTGTGTGCTGAATGTGAGAATATAGATCTCGACTCTCCTCTAAGGTTAGTTGTATTGTTTTCTTCACAAGTACACATTTCTCTGGTTAGATGAGACTTTATGGGAGTTTGGTGGTGGAGAGTCACTTGGAAAGTGTGTGTGTGGTTCTGTTTTTCTTTTACCCTTTCTGTAATACTAAGCCTTACCATTATATGGAATGAGAAAAAGAAGTACCTGGGAGAAGCAGTGAATTCTGTCACTAGAAAAGGACTTAGTAGTTTAGGTGAAACAGGGTTTTTATGACCTCTGAGAGAGTAACTGAAACAAACTTTTTCAGATGTATCTATGCATAGAAGGTAATAGGGATATATTTGTTAGAAGATAATTCATTTGCCCCCCTTTTCTGTACAGTACGAGTGGACCAGGTACAATACTTGTGCTTGATTTGGTAGGTTTAAGCATAGCCAGCTGAACTAGTTGCTTGATCTCTTTCTCGCTTACAAAGGGGTGCAATAGTAGTTTAATGTAGTTGTGCTCTAAAAGTTTGAGAGAGAAGCCGTTGTGCCGTGTTTTCAGATACCAATTAACTTGTAAATCAGCACTTTGAAATATTTACCCACTATGAAGTATATCTGATTTGCA
Organism: Pterocles orientalis; assembly: GCA_011057875.1. NCBI lineage: Eukaryota > Metazoa > Chordata > Aves > Pterocliformes > Pteroclidae > Pterocles > Pterocles orientalis. Next base: position 402,742 of record WKFP01015444.1, on the reverse strand, counting down.
ATCAAGAAATAATTTCAATAAGCCTCTAAAAAACAATAGACCAAAATCAGTCACTGCTTTATCTGAAGTAAATTGATTACTAAGTTAGTGATGGATGGCAGTGGTTTGGGGATTCTGATCAGATAAGTGTAAGAAATTTCAGGTGCTTATCTGGCCTTAATTTGGTGGATTGGATTGAAAACTCAGGAAAACAGGTTTTTGTAGGAGTACACATAAGTTTTGTGTGGGTGAGACTTTTTTCCCCTCCCCTCTTGAGAAATGCTGACAATTCAAGTCCCGCCTAGCATCTTGCAAGTGCAGGATGGAATGCAATTGAAAATGGTAAGGGAGAGACAGTTTGTTTGCTGCATTTCACAGCTCGTCAGATATTCCTGATCAGACCGAGGAAATGAGTGCTTGAGTTCATCTTTGGTTTTTCTTGACTGTGCACGTGACTTGGAAACATGAGTGCTTCCTTCTTCGTGGCTGGTTAGGAGGTGCAGCAGTACCTCTGGGAATAGCTTGTTTAGGGATCAACAGCAGTTTTGTAGAAACTCCTAGCAGAGAACAGAGTTACTGAAGGACAGTAAGTCTTTGTGTAAGAGATAATCTTCCTTTAAATGTGTTGTTGACAGAGAGATCAGATTAGTTCCTGGGATTCTGCTTTTGTACTCGAGATAAGGCAAATCCTCACACTTGTGAGTTGTAATGCAGGACACAGCAGTAACTCATCCACTTCAGGTGTGCATATACCAATACCTTAGGGGCAGAATAGAAATTTCTGAAGTCTGTTACATGTATCATTAGTTATTACAGGTTATGTCAAAATGATATTGAGAAAGAAAATTAAATACCTCTTTCCTGGAAGAAGTTAGAAGTATCTAACTGGGAACTAATACTCAGCTATGTATGTGCAATTAAGCACTTGAACTCTTGATGCAAAGTTCTTTCACGGCATGCCTGCTGTGTCAAATTCGCTTTTACGTATCACAGGCTTTGCACAAAGTGGCAGATCCATGTGGTGTCTTGAAGATGACTAGGAACACTTGGTTTCTGTTTGTAGATAGGAGATGGTTAGAAGCAGCTGTCATTGTTCCATCCTCGTTCTGCAGGACGTACGGGGTTGTGTTCTGGGTGGTGCAGGAGAGTCCGTCCTTCTCTCTTGTACTTGAGTTTAGGTTAAGCACCCACCAACATGAGTGCTTTGCATGAGGCTTGTTAATGAGATTTCAAGGTTGCACAAAACTATGGATTCACGTACCAGGTATGTGTTTTTAGGGGAATGCAGTCCGCAAATGAGATAGAAAAGCCAGGGGGGGAAGTAAAGGTACAGCTGTGATGTTACAGAATCACAGAATCACAGAATGTTAGGGACTGGAAGGGATCTCGAAAGATCATCTAGTCCAATCCCCCTGCCGGAGCAGGAACACCTAGATCAGATCACCCAGGAACACATCCAGGCGGGCTTTGAATGTCTCCAGAGAAGGAGACTCCACAACCTCTCTGGGCAGCCTGTTCCAGTGCTCTGTCACCCAGACCGATGTTGTTGGAAGGTCACACTGAAATGGAGTGTCAGAGTGAGAACCCTGGGTTCCAGAATCCAAACTGTGGTCTTATCTACTGCCTGACTGGTTGTGCCTCTTTTGTGTACAAATGCCTCAAGCTTCAGGACAGGCAAATCTCATTACTAGCTTCCCTAGTGCTGAAGTTGCAACAATAATAGTTTTCTTACTTCAATAAAAACATGAGAAGGGGACCTGCATACTGCTCCAAGGTGTAGGTGCTGAATCAGGATCGTAACCTGTGGGAAGAGAACTAATTTGACTAGTTGGCACTGAACGGGACAAAAAGCCAGATGGAATCTATCAACATAACATCATGATAAAATGCTTGAAGAAGAAATCAAGATTCTTGGTAGTATCTTGTGATAATTTATTTGGAGGTCAGCCTGTTCCAGAAGTTGGGCGCTAAGCCCTGTTAGACTGAGTTGAATACTTCAGTTAGCGTTTGTGACTTGTTTGGTTTACCCTTGTGTGGGGTGTTCTTGTTTTTGTTTTCCTCCTGTTCCCATGCTTCTGAAGGTCTCTTTATATAACTTTGGTTGGAATTTCCTTCAGTTTTGTAGAAAATTTTTGGGTTTGGGGGTTTTTGAAGAGGCAAATCTGCTAAAAATCTGATGTTCTTAGTTTTATAATTGTGAATATGAGAAGAGCACCTACTAAAGAGAACAGCTGAATAGATTAAAGAAATATGAAATATTGTAATACCTTAAAAGACTATAGGGGTTGAAACATTATCAAGACATATTGTTTGGGAGTTTCCATTAGAGGAGTTAATCCTTTACTTCTGTGGATCATATGGCAAGGCTGTTCCTTGACAAGCATGGGCCAATGAATGGGCTTTTACTAAAATACCTTTGTTATTGTAAGTCTCTCTAATTTACACATAACTGTCTTTTCCCAGTCTCAAAAGTTTGATGTGAGATTCTTGATATCTGTCATATACCCAGATGGTGTAATGGGAAAGCTTTCTGAAAGGTATAAATGCACCTGTTACACTTTGAGATGTCAGTAGACTGAGTGTGGAGAGCCATAGGCTTGATTCACTTTTACCCACTCACTTTTGCATTATCAACTGCCAGGAGTGAAGATTGGTTTATTTCCTGGGGCTGAAATGGGGAAAAATATTGTGCAACAGTCATTCCGAGGTTGACATGGAAAGTCTCTGAAGAGCTGTTGACTTGTCAGCACTTGCAGATCCCAAGGGTCAATTACTATATCACAAACTTTGAATGACGTCTGGCTTGAAGAGAGGATTAACAAGATTGCAGCAGGACAGCATTGTTCCTAGGTAAGTGTTTATATCCCCAACATTTGAGCAAGGTAAGAAGCTGGTGTCCAGCCTGTGCAAACTGAAACATGTGTAGCTGAATAAAAGAAATCAGGAAAGAAGACGACAAGAAATGTGTTAGTTTTGGTTCTCCTATTCTGAGCTAACATTTCTTATCCTTAGTGACGCAGTTCATGCAAAATCATTAATAATCTAATCCCTGGAAATATTACATAAGCCCTTAGTTGCTCCAGCATCTGTAAGGAAGTTCAGAGGTCCCCATATCAGTGAAGTGCCTTTGTGTACAACTGGAAAACAGGTCTTGGCAATATCTTTCTCCCTTTCTGACAGGTGGCTAACACTGCAGCCACCTTTGTGAATCTTGTTGTTACCCTTGCAACACAACTGTAGGGCTTCCCCTGCTGTAAACTGGACTCCTGGGGATAGTGCTACTACTTTTTGGCATTTATCCCAGAAAGGAGGACAAGCAAAGGCATAGACCCAGTGTTTGTGTATCTGTGTGTGATAGGCAACTTGCTGACAGAATACATAATGCATACAACACTTAATAACTGTATGCTGCAAAGTAATAAAAATATGTCAGGGAAGGATAGCAGTATAGGGAATTTAGCTCCTTGAAGCTTAATACTTAGATGAGGTTGGAGCTGGCCATTTGTAGCTTTCTCGTTTGATGGTCTGGAACAAGCAAGTTTTGAGGTAAAGATGCAGGAACTGAGACTGCAGTGTTTTTAATCATAGAATCATAGAATGGCCTGGGTTGAAAAGGACCATAGTGATCATCTAGTTTCAACCCCCTCCACGATATGCAGGGCCGCCAACCACTAGACCAGGCTGCTCAGAGCCACATCCAGCCTGGCCTTGAATGCCTCCAGGGATGGGGCATCCACAACCTCCCTGGGCAACCTGTTCTAGTGTGCCACCATCCTTTGGCTGAAAAACTTTTCTCCTAATCTCTAACCTAAACCTCCCCTGTCTTAGTTTGAAACCATTCCCCCTTGTCCTATCACTATCAACCCCTGTAAACAGTCGCTCCCCCTCCTGTTTATAAGCTCCCTTCAAGTACTGGAAGGCCGCAACGAGGTCTCCCCGGAGCCTTCTCTTCTCCAAGCTAAACAAGCCCAGTTCCCTCAACCTTTCCTCATAGGAGAGGTGCTCCAGCCCTCTGATCATCTTAGTGGCCCTCCTCTGCACCTGTTCCAAGAGCTCCACGTCCTTCCTGTGCTGGGGGCCCCAGGCCTGGACACAGTACTCCAGATGGGGCCTCACAAGAGCCGAGTAGAGGGGCACAATCACCTCCCTCTCCC
>WKFP01015444.1:362447-398589 GCA_011057875.1 Pterocles orientalis | reverse complement strand
ACTGGCCTCCACCCTGACACAGAACCATTAATCATAACCCTTTGGCTGCGTCCGGCCAGCCAATTCCTAATCCATCGTACAGTCCATCCTTCAAATCCACACCTCTCCAATTTAGAGAGAAGGATGCGGTGAGGGACCATGTCAAAGGCTTTGCAGAAGTCCAGGTAGATGACATCCATTGCCCTTCCCCTGTCCACCGAAGCCGTCACTCCATCATAGAAGGCCACCAGATTGGTCAGTCAAGATCTGCCCTTGATGAAGCCATGCTGGCTGTCTCAGATCACCTCTTTGTCTCGTATGTGTCTTAGCATAGCTTCTAGGAGGATCTGTTCCATGATCTTCCCAGGCACAGAGGTGAGGCTCACCGGCCTATAGTTCCCCAGGTCTTCCTTTCTCCCTTTCTTAAAAATGGGAGTAATATTTCCCTTTTTCCAGTCTTCGGGGACCTCCCCAGACAGACAGGATTTTTCAAATATGATGGAGAGCAGCTCAGCAACCTAGAGGCTCAGGGTCCTGGCAGATATGAGAAGCCTGACCACCGGTGAAGACTGAGGCAAAGCGCTCATTAAGTACCTCAGCTTTTTCTATGTCTAAGGAAGCCAGCTCCCCATTACCTTTCATCAGAGGGGGAACACTCTCCTTGGCCTGTCTCCTCCTGCCTAAGTACCTGTAGAACCCCTTCTTGTTATCTTTCACATCCCTTGCCAAGTTCAGCTTCATCTGCGCCTTGGCTTTCCTAATCCTATCTCTGCACACACGGACAACAGCCCTGTATTCCTCCCAGGCTACACAACCCCTCTTCCACTTCCTGTACATTTCCCTCTTTTCCCTCAGTTTAAGCTGCAGGTCCTTGCATAGCCATGACGGTCGCCTGCCTCCCCTGCTTGACTTCTTTTGCTGGGGTATGGAGAGCCACTGCGCTCTCAAAAGGGTGTCCTTAAAGAGCTGCCAGCACTGTTCTGCACCCATGCCCTCAAATCATTCTGTGTTGTTTGGAATAGATATCACCATTTCCCAACAAACATGACAGCTAACTGTATGTAGTTATGTGGCATAGGGCTCATGTTTGTACTACTTTTAGGTCTACTTTGTTTTCATTGTTTAGACTCATGCAATACTGATACTCACATCAGGGACTGCATGATATCCTCTGGTAGGTGAAGCAGGAAATGAAAAATTGTTTTATTCTGAAATATTTCTAAAATCTATTAAACTGGTCTGAGGAACATTTGGGGCCTACACTCTGGTGTGTTGACACAACCATATTGAAAGTCTTTTATAGGCTTAATCTAAATAATGCCCTAATTGTAGGTTTATGGTCAGTCCAAACAATCAATCCAACTACCTTCAATTTCTCCGTTAATCAGCAAATGTTAAAAACCTGTGAATTGTTTTTGAAGTGAAGATATGTTTGAGGCAGGAGTGAGTGATGCTTTAAAATTTAAAAACTTGTTCTTTTGACTGGACAGTCTGAGCAGTGAAAGACAACTGCCTGGCTCATTTGTGGGGAGGCAAGCAGGCATTTTGTGCCATCATAACTTGTGCTCCATTATTTAGTGAGTGTGTGCTTCTCAACTCTGAAGATTGTGTAAATTCACAAGGGAGGTGTGCAAACTGAGCTGGAGGCTCAGGTGTGTGCAGCTGCTCTGTCCTGCTGTAATCCATACACCAAATGGAAAAGTAATATTCTGTCCTGCATAGTTCTTTGTAGTGATAAGCATGATAGTATATGCATTATAAATCTATATATAATGTTGCAGTAAAGTATGTTTCATTTTATACATATATTCATATATAGAGAAGGATTCTTTGATGTTGTTGTTGTTGTTTTAAACCTCCATAAAACTTTAAAGAAAGGAATATACTTCTAGTCAGTTCAGCCCGGTGTTGCACAGTCCCTCCCCATTTTCTGTGCAAAATTATTATTTCAACTCTTACTATGTAAAATAACACTGCTATAGACCAATGCTGAGATATCATAAGCACTATTTAGAAGATTTCCTGCAATATGGAGGCTTTCTACTGTGAAGATTTTTACTTCTTTTTTTGTCAAATTGCCACTGCTGCGGGGATTCCTGGTGGGAAACCTGCTTTGAGGTGCTCAGAAGTGTATGCCTCAAACTTCTGAAAACATGAAAGCCCACAGCCAGATTTGAAGTCAGTAAGAGGTTTGTGTTGGTCCCCTCACACATGTGGCTTCCTTGAGCAGAGGAAAGCAGCTGTATAGCTCAGTGTGGGAAGCACCATGCCCTCCGGTGCTTCTTCCTCACCCCAAAGCTTGGGCAGTCGCAGACTACTTGTCCTGGTTGTCTTTTAGTGCACTTCACTCTTTTAGTCTGGGTGACCAGACTTCCTTTGTGACTCTTGCTGTTTCATTCACAGGGATAAACAAAGTAATAAATGTAATATTTTAAGTGCTCAAGGATGTATAAGCTGAGCATTTACAAATACTCACCAGTTCTGATCAGCATTTCTTATTCTTTCCCGGATTAATTTTTTTTGTCATTTTTTATTCTCTCCAGAGGAATTGTGCCATGTTATGCCTCCACTGGATGAAAAAGGAACTGTAGATTAGCGTTTAAAAATGTGCTCTTGTGATGATTATCCATACCATCTCTCTATACCCTCTGACAGCCATACATAGGTACAGCAGAGAAGCGTGGGCTCTGCATCTTCTGCACTGCTGTTATAAGAAGCAGCATCCTGTTCCCTAGCATTGCACTGAAGTTTGCTGGCAATTACTCAATTTCATAACATTTCCCAGGAGCTGAGGGGTTTGGCAGTGTCTCAGAGCTGGCAGTCTCACAGGGGGTGGCCAGGCTGAGATGTGTCTGGAACTTGGACCTACCAGAAGGAAATTGTCCATCTGTCTGACCTGCAAGTTTTCTGTTCCAGCCAGTGCTCAGGGGTCTTGCCTGAGGCATAAAATTATTTAATCTGGAGGTTTCTGTGCAGAGCTAAATGAGTAATCATTATTTTGGCTTCTCATTATTCATTATTCATGGATTATTCCTGGGTCAGAGAGTTTTTTACAATTAGGTTTATTGCCCTGTTCCTAGAAACTGTAACTGATCTGCCAAGGAGTCTGCAAAGGACTTAGATGTATGCTTATGTGTTGTGCTTTAAAGAAGTAAGATTTGAGAGTGCCCTTTGCTAAAAAAAGTAAATCTAGAATGCAAGTTTATCCAGTCTTTTTAAATCTGTCATAAAACAAATATTTGGACTTTTTCACATGGACAACATATTCCTGGCAGTTGACAGATTTGGCCAAGAAGCACCAGATTTTCTGGCCTGTCAGCTACTCCTCAAACCTTTGATCATGCAGCACAAGGTACCTTTAGCCCTTTTATTTAAATAGGTGCTTAAATGTATTAAGTGTCTGGTCTTGCTGCTTTGGTTCCTAAGGGACATGGTTATGAACTCATTGCCTCTTGATTTCAGATACACTTCAGCTGTTTTTTTCCAATATAGTCTATAATGTCCAAGGAGAACAACACAAATGTTGTTTCCTGCAAACTGTAACTAGGTATAGAGAGGACATTGATAAGATATGATGAACTCATAGCTATTTTTCTTACAATTTGATTTGGTTTGTGCTCGAGTTTTTCAGGTTTTGTTTTTTTGTGCACCTCATAGGACCAAAACAGAATATAAGTAAATATGCCTTTTTGAAGCCGCTGGGGAATTGGTTTGTTTGGGGTTTTTTTGGGTTTTTGTTGTTGTTGTTGGTTTTGGTTTTTTGTTTTTTCTTTTTTTTTTAAATCTTTTTTGTAAGTCCTGCTTAGGTAAGATGGTCTCTCTGCAGACTAGCATCAACATTCTGGAAGTTTAGTGTACTAGTTTTAGCAGTTTTTGTTTACCTGGTCTCCCACATATTTTAAAAGAATGGTGCAGAGATCATATTTTAAGTGAAAATGCAGACAGTTAACACAGGAGGAACTGGATCAGGCGTCACTGCAGTCACTGTGCGGAATGGGTGCACAATGCAATGGAAAAACGCAGGATGGTAAAATATCACAAATCCAAGGCTCTGTGAAACAATACCCATCTTTAGGGGTGGAAGGAGCACTGAGGGGACTGGTAGATTAGGTGTGCTGGGCAGAGTTTGTGGCAGTCTTTCCTCTGCAGTGTGGTGCCAGTGAAATCTGAGTAGCTGTCTCAGTTATTTTGCAGCTGACCTTGTTGACAGAGACATTGGGAGGACATGCGTCAGAAGTTTATTGGGGCAGAGGTTGAGGAGTGGGCATGGGACAACAGGTTTTGGGAAGAAATGGGAAATAAGCTGCAAGATGGTGTGAGGATTTGTTTAATGCTTTTACTCTAGATGTGTTTGTTTTTGTGCTGTCATTTCAATGGAGGCAATACAGCTTCACTCTGCTTGAAGAACAGAAAACAAAAAGTAGGAGAAGTGTGTGTCAGTTAAAAAAAAAAGGAAAAGAAGGCTTCATCTTTAAAATTTTCCTTCTGTCCACTCAAGAAACCTTAATCTTCTGTTTTTTTCAGTTACAAAAAGAGCTGGGAGCCCTTTTGGAATGCATAGAGTTGTTAAGAAGTGTGAACTGTTGACCAACTGCGAAGGTCAAGGGTGATAAGCAAAGTGTTCTTCTAAGCACCATAATTGTATGTACACTGCAATTTAATACCACTCGCCCGCTCCCCTCCCCCCCCTAAAAAAGGGACACCTCGTCTTGCCTACTAACACATCTGATAAAATAATGAAGTTGGAGATTCCTAACCCTGGCCAAACTGTTTGATTAGCTCTGCTCTTTCCTGGGATTAGCCATTCTGATGAGGGTATTATCTTGCAATTTTTTTTTCTGCTTTTGTTGCTAATGTCTTGTTTTTTCTTTGTCTTTTTCCTCTCTCTCTTTTTTTTTTTTTTCTTTTTTTTTTTCGGTTGTCTCAAGCAGATGCATGGGAGACCAGTTGGGACAGACAAACTATTTCTTGCAGGACAGTGGTACTTCTTGAAGAACATTCCTGTCACTAGTGCAATAGCTGTTGTTTCCCATAAGACCACAAATAGTGGTCTGGAAATGTGCTTCTGTGCTGGGAAGCAGGAGCCAGGAACCCAGCATGGCTCTGGAGGACGGCAGGGACTTTTTTTGCGTAGGACCTTTGAAACACCATGACCTGTGTATATGCACTTTGCTTGAGCCTGTGAAGCTGGCAGAAAATGCACACTTGCCCGGAACGTCACGCATTTACAAATTAGCTTCACTTGTACGTCTGAACAGGGAAACAAAGGGTGGAATTAATGGAAAATTTCCTTGAATGAGTATCATAGGGGCAGGTGTATGATTTTTTTGTGGCATCATTAAATGGTTTAAAAATCTCTGAAGGTGACTTCAGTCAGCATTTCTTCTGCTTCCTATTCTGTACGTCAGAGGAAATGACTGAGACTGTTATGCTTATCCTCACTTTATTATTCAAGAACTGGGATCTCTCAGTGGAGTGGAAGGTCAGTGAGTAATAAGCCCGCTGAAAAGGAATTATTTTTTTTTTCTTTTTATATTATGCATAACCTGTGAAACTCATCCCACAGAAATCGCAGGGAGCAAAGTTTAATAGGAATCTAGAAGCTATTACATACTTTTATAGATGGTGGGACCATCCACAGTTACTTCTGGGAGAGTAATTTTATTTCTGATCATCAGCTACTCACTTACTCAGCTGGTGTATGCACCATTTCACAGTTTCTTGTACTCCATGGCCACTTCTGGCTTACTAGTACCCCGTTAATACCAACTAGCACTGCTCTGTGTGCTAAGGTCTAAGTCTGGCATGGCTAAAGTAGTATGTAGGTGGATAGTAACAAGTAGGTGGATTGGAGCGTTAGTCCCAGCAATGAGCTTGTAGTGTTATGCCAGAAATCTGGACTTTATCTCGTGATGTTAGTACCCCTCTGGGCTGAGATGGGCTATAGGATATTGATCATGTCAACCTGCTTGAGGGCAGAGTTCAGCCTTTTGTTATGGCAGACGCTGCTTAAGGGTCATTTGTGCTTCTCTGAGTGGAGTTTAGTACTTCACTAAGATGCAAGGTGCATCCCTGGTGCTTTGGTTAGACAGCATGGGTACCGCTGTGTAGTCAGGGAGCATGGCATATGGCCCTGAAAAGCTCTGGAAGAAGGTCCAGTTTTCTTGACTGAAACACTTCTCTCTACCTGTTGACCCATAGAGAGTGTTGCAGCTGCAGTACTGTGATAGAAAGGGTTACACACTTCAGGGCTATGTGGTGAGCCCCATCTGAGACTGGGCAAACATAGACGCCCCATCAGAGCCCTCTCCATGAGCTGATGGAGCACCAGAGAGGAGATGACATCAGGCTGCAGCCAGCTGGTCCAGAGCTGCTAGGGGTTCAGGTAGAGCATGACAGAGCCAGGGCTTCTGTAGAAAGAAAATAATCTCCTGAGGGACTGCTTCTAGCAGGAAAAGTTTTGCCAGGAATGAAAAGCTCAAGTCATTAAAAAAACCAAAAAAAACAACAAAAAAAACAAAAAACAAAAACAAAAACAAAAAAAAAAACCAAAACCAAAAACAAAACCCAAAATGGATATTTCAGCTTTTGAGGATCCCGCCCCAGCCCAAGAGAGGAAGCTCTTAATTTTTGCATTTTGCTCCTTCTTCCCATATTGGAATGGTTATGATCACATTTTTTACAGGTCATTACTATCCATTTGTTTTCTAAACCTTAACAGTTGTTTTCAGCCACCTCTGTCTACTCATGTTTTCCCGCTGAGCCTCTCTTCTCTTTCTTCTTGCATTTTTTCCCTTCTTAAGAGGATTCAGGTGGGTCCTTGTGTTACTTCTCTAACATCTGTTTCTTCTTTTTAAACTTACTTTGGAGGGACTGAGAATAATAAAAATATTTTGCAAAAAACTGATGAAATTCTGGGCATAATGGGGACAAAACCTCATCTCTTATGGTCAGATATTCTTGACATTGCTAAAGACCTTAAGGTCCTGAAGGCTGATAAAACTGAGGCTTTTTTAATCATCTACTTGCTGTGGATTTATTCTTCAAAGCAGTGCCATTTAAGACAAATTTAGACAGATGAACTTTGCTTTGTGGGTAAAGCTTATTAAAGATTAAATTGTGTATTTTTCCCTTGAGCCAGTAACATGCTGTGTTTCCTTTACCTGGTCTTTTGCTTGTTCTTGCTCAATAACTTTTTCAGGAGTTTTATTTTAGAAGATAAATAAAATATCTTACTCCTTTAGCATTCTAATAGGGATTTGCTTTCCAAGTCTATTCTCATAGCTGAGCAGTTCAGCTATTGTGGAAGATCATGTTTACAAATCAAAACAAAAAACCTCTGAATCTATTTTACTTTTTTGAGAGGGCTTTGTTTGTTTGTTTTGGGTAGACTATTGAGGGTTTTTTTCCCCCATTTTCTTCTAAGGGAAGCGGCATGGGAGCAATTTGCTCTTGTGTAGCTGATGGAAAGAAGCTATTAGCTGAGCTTGTCACTTGCAATGAGTCAGGAAATTCTTTCCAGTGTGTCCAGATGCTTCCTGTGCACAAGTCTGCTGTCATACTTGGCACGTGATTAAAAAAAAAAAAAAAGTCGCACTCGGACTGCTTTTTATTTTGCTGTTAGCCAGGTCCTTTGGCACCATGGAGGGAGGACAGCCTTGCTGGTTGGACTGACACTGTGCTTGTGGTTGTTTGGAAGAACAAAAAGGAACCGTGTGAAATGTATTTTTTTTTTCTTTTTTAGCTTCCTTTGTCTTTCTTCTCCATGCTACCTGTATGCTCTCCTCCTTGAAGTAATAGACTAATTCATATTCTGCATGTTAGGTTCTGCATTGCTAAAAAAGTAGTTATGGCTGCTGATGCTTGTAGCAGTGCTGCATTTCAAAGGAGGAGGAGAAGATGTTAGCATCTTTGTGGGGAATTTGAGCTGAGCATGGTACATCCTCTGACCCCTTTGTAGATTGTGTTATTCTCTTTACATGCCTCTGCATGGGAACAGTTGTGTAAACCATATGTCCTGGTTGTGCTTGTAAAACCTGTGGGTTGGTAGACCTGTAAAAGAAACGATGCATTTGCTACTTTTGGATAGGTCTCTCCTGGACTCCACATAGTGAGACGTCCAGATAAACCACATTCTCTCAAGAGTAAAAGCAGTTTCCTATGCTTTCTCCTTATCTCCTTTCAAACACAGTGTTGGGAATCCCAAACTCTGCCTCTCCCCAAGTCATAGCTGGATGTCATCAAGTCCCATAGTCCCAGAGGAGGATGTACAGAGAGGAGAATACAAAAGGAAACAAATACCAGGAAGAAAATTCTTTAAGTAGGAATCACTTCAACAGGAAATGTTCTGCTCCTTCCAGCAAACTTGCTTTGTAACTATTTTCAAGATGCTAATTTCATTTTATTCCAATATTACATTTATTTCTTGCTACCGATAATCCAGTTCCTTCTTTCCTAGAGGAGATTCATATTTTGGTCTTTGAAAACTTTGTCTGCTATTACCGATCATCAACTTTGAGTCACCAGACAATCTTTAATGTACAAAAACTGTGTTATGAGTTCTGCTGAGTGGTACCTTTAAAACTGAAAGAACCCTCACTTTTGGCGATGCCCACTGAACATGATTGTGCAAACTGATGTGCACAAGAACTGACCTGGCCCGTGGAGTCACCGCACTGTGTAACCACTAAGCGGCTCCAGGGATTTCAGAGTTGCACTGGTCTGTGATAGATCAGAATCTGACCATTGCACCATTTCTGTGGTGCTGCCCTCTCAATTAGGGAAAGGAGGGAAAATGCCAATTTTCTGTTTGGAAACAAGAGAAAGAGTGGAACAAAATTGTTTGGACTTTGAGGATATTTTTCAAGCAGTTTAGCTGTGTGTCTGAAACATAAAACATGTAAATGTAGAGAATTCCAAAATCTTCCAACTCCAAACTGGATAAAGCTTTAACAGGTTTTAATTGCCCACAGGTTAAGGCAACTGACTTTAAACCAATATAAGATTCCATATCTAAAAATATGATATTATGAACATTGGAGGTTTTTACCATTGCGGTGAGGATTATCTAGATCTATAGCATAGTGTGCTTTCTGCAAGGAAAAGTGTGGAGCAAAGTGGGAAGGGTGAGGAGGTGGGGGACAAACTATGTTGTACCTTGTGCCTGCATGATCAGGAATCAAGAAACAGCATTAGGTCTTCTGTCCTGCTTCTGAGCTGTCTGGGGCTCATGCTGAGTACTGTGGATGCAGCTGCCCAGCATAGCTTTAAAATGTTTTGCCTAGATTCAGGTAGATTTGTGTTTATCCCTTGTTGTGTTGTGGGTCATCTTCCACTGGTGGATTTAGTGAGAAGTACCTGGATAGAGACTGGGTACGTTGACATAGCTGGTAGCGTCGGGTGGTCAACCTGCCCCCTTGCTTGCCACTCCAGCAAATGCTGTGACAAGCTTGTCTTTAATGAAAGATGGAGAAAACCTCCAGAAGAACCTTTCAGTGTCCTGACACAGAGATGAAGCAGCAGACATGAAGGGTGGTGATCTCTGACACAAGCTGCCATCATCCCCTTTGCTGTCTTTTGAATGAAGACACTGGTAGTGCTTAAAGGAAAAAAAATTAGTTGATATCTTAAAAAATATTTTTCCCTTAGTTTCAGTATTTTATTGATTCAATGGGTAGTAGTGAGCTATATTCTGTAAATGCCTACACATGCTGAATGATCTAATTTTCTGTGTGGGAGTACAGAATAAACTTCAGAACACAAAAGATTGCATGAAAAGGTGGCATTAGTTATACAAAATTACCTTCAGAAGGCAGATTATTATACAGAACATTCTTTATGACATTGTGAAACAGCTTTTAATTAAGTTTAATCTGACAACACTCAGAAATAACCACAAAGCTCTGCAGTTTAATTTCTTGCACAGGAATATCCTTAAAGGTAGTTATTGAAGCCTGCTACCAGTTTTTTGGGGAAAAGGAATTTAAATATAAGTTCTGATGAATAATAATGAAGGGCTTAATTGAAATCAGTAGGTTTTGGTCATAACATAGCTTGGTGAGAAAAGGTGAAATTCTCTGAGTCTCAAACATCTACTAGCTGTAAAGGGATGAGAGCAGCCCTGCAGAGGACAACTTGGGGGTACTGGTGGACAAAAAAGCTGGACACAACCCAGCAATGTGCACTTGCAGCCCAGAAAGACAACTGTGTCCTGGGCTGCATCAAAAGAAACATGATCAGCAGGTTGAGGAGGGATGGTTCTCCCCCTCTACTCTGCTTTGGTGAGACCCCACCTGGAGTACTGCATCCAGTTCTAGGCCCCCAACATAAGAACAATGTCAAGCTGTTGGAGCGGGTCTAGAGGAGGGCCATAAAAATGATCAGAGGGCTGGACCACCTCCCCTATGATGACAGGCTGAGAGAGTTGGGGTTGTTCAGCCTGGAGCAGTGAAGGCTCCAGGAAGACCTTATGGCCACCTTTCAGTAATTAAAGGAGGCTTTCAAGAAAGATGGGGACAAACTTTTTAGTTGGGCTTGTAGCAATAGGACAAGGGTAATGGTTTTAATTTAAAGGGGGTAAATTCAGACTAAACATAAGGAAGAGATTTTTTATTATGAGGGTAGTGAAACACTGGAACAGGTTGCCCAGAGAAGCTGTAGATGCCGCATCACTGGAAACATTCAAGGTCAGGTTGGACGGGGCTTTGAGCACCCGGATCTAGTTGAAGATGTCCCTGCTCATTCCAGTGGGGTTGGACTAGATGACCTTTAAAGGTCCCTTCCAACCCAAACCATTCTATGATTCAACATAGCTAATGTCACAGACACGCAAATGTAAACTTAAAAGTTTGCAAAAGAAATAATGGATTGACGTTTTGTTAATATATTCTTTAAAAAGAAAGAGGAAAATTTAAACAGCAAATAAGAGAAAAAAATCAAAATGTAATGTAGAATTTGCCTGCGGCCACAGTTGCAAAATATGTAGTAAAGCAGGCAGCGATGAGGCAAGGCTTGAGTTTTGCAATTATCACTGGATTTGGAGCTGCACAAACCCTTACGTGACCCTTTTTTATCTCTATTTATGCCAGGGGAATACTAGCTTATTTTAAAAGGCAAAAAACCAACCCAAGAGCTACACTTACAGGGTTATGAAAGTGTCATGGAAACTCTCATGTGATCTCATGGAAACTCTCACATTATTTTTGCTTGTGTCTGCAGGCCACCACTGTAAACATGGCCCATTGATGCTGGGTAGGTGCCCACCCAGAGCTCGTTGCTGGCCTGAGCCAGCTGCCAGGAGGAGGCTTCACAGCTGGAAGCTGAAATGCAGAGGTGGTAAAGGTAGTCTGGAGCTGAGCCAGACACTGAACCCTAATTTCTGGGTAGCTGTGTTAAATGCAGGAGATGGGAGGTTCCTGATCAGGATTGCTTTTGTTTGCTCTCAGAAAATCTCAGGGGAATTACTATAGTCCAAGGCTTGAAAGTTCCAGCAGGTGAATCTTGCAGGGAAGTGCTTATGTCCAGCATCTCCCCACATACTCACTCAGCTTCTCCTCTCCCTCCCCATTTCTGTCTGTGATGTTTTTCAGTCAAGTTATTTTTGTTATGAGTGGTTAATTTCAGAAATATGAGGAGTGTTTTTAAAACATATTAAAAAGTGTTCTTGCTGCTCAGACATCAGGCTGTGAAATCGCTTGGCAGGGGTGTTTTTATTTCAGCTGACCCTGGAGAATCTGAAGGATACCACAAATGCATTTTTAATGGTCAGCTGCAATTTTACTCATAAGTAATAAATTGCAACCAATCAGAGTATCATTTAGGTGGAAAAATAGCTCAACAATATGAAGTCATTCTAAAGGGCAGGGCCAGATGAAAATATCCATGTTCAACATAGGCTTTGAACTCATCATGTTTGTGAAGATGGGCAATAAAAAGCAGTATCAAAACACGGCTTTATTATTTTTTGTGTGAGATGTGTGTCACAACCTACTCATCAAGGGACTAAACTCGAGGGGATTATAGTTAAGCTTGTTTTCAAGATGATGTTCTGTGAAGACCATATGTCAATGCTGTATCTTGTTCTGGCAACAGTGCTTTAAACACTCAAGCTGCTGGCTGAGGCTCTCAGATAATGGAATATAGTATCCCTGCTGCTTTCCTGTGCCATTTAAACTGCTTACAAGTGAATATCACCTTTCTTTAGATAACCTCTCTGCAAGGAAAGGCCTGGCTGTTGGTTATTGTCTTTTTTTCCCGTTGAACATCAGTGAGAGTTGGCCATGTATTTGCAACTTTAATTTTTTGAAAATTGAGATTGTAATGAGAAAAACAATCGATGTGATAAATATGCTTCCTCTTTGTTTACTTTCTTAGGACATCTTTCCTTGTTGTCTTCTAATAAGCCTTCAAGCTGCCTTGAACTTTGTAACCAGAGCGTTTAACGGCTGCAGCTCTTTCTCACGGAATGACTACACTGGTGCAAGGCAGAGCAAGGGGAAGACATACAGGCGGCGAGTCCTGCTCACAGTGATTTTTAAAGGCAGCATCCTCACTGACTTTAATGAGCCCTGGACTAAAGGGCAGGAAACGTCTCCTGCAACTTCTCTGTAACCAAGGGAAGCTCTCTGAACCACCCATGGATGTGCCAGCTCTGGGAGCAACGGCTTTTAAAGTTTGGGCAGAGGTTTACCTGTGGAAAATAACACTGGTGCTACCTGGGCTGCAGTGGTGGTCTTTGAAAGCTGTTGTTGTGAAGCTGTGATGAGTTTTAAGTTGGTTTCCTAAAAAAAGGCCCTTATGTTATTAAATACACAGTTTCCTTTAATACTTTTGGATATTACCAAGCTTAGCCAGTTTAGTTTGAGGTCCAAAAGATAACTGGTTCCTGCATGTCTGAGAGGGTCATTAATGGGTGAGAAGAGCAAGACAAGAATAAGTGCCACCAAAAAGAGAAACACGGTGGTGTGAGCTGAAGTTGTCTGCTCTCTTGGCCCAATACCTGTCTTACCTCCTGCCTTGGTACCAGCTCAGCAGCTGCTTTTGGAGCTGCTTGCCCCATGCACAGCCTCTTGTCCAGCTGCTGATGGGGAGCTGGTTGTGCAGAGCCCTGAGAAGGGCTCAGTGGGACAGAAGGACAGTTGGAGCAGAGCGTTTGGAGCTCTGTTTTTTGGACAGGATTTCCCTTGACATGGTGGTAAAAGATACCATAACTTTAATTCTTTTTCCTTTGCTGGGTCACCAGGCAGAGTAATGATCATCACTGATGTCATGAATATTTATAGAAAAAAAATCCATCCCATTTTCCACTTTCACTGTTTCTCTGCTTATTGCCAAATTACTCATCTAATTCATTTTTCATCATATATACTCCTCACTCTATGCTTGTGGGCTGCTGTAATATTACATATATTCAGATTATTGTGAGAATAATTATTGTGCTGTTTTTGGAGGAGTACTTTTTTACTATATATTATGCACATTGGTAATAGAGTGTTTCTGTATTGCTTTGAGACAATATGTTACTGTTGTCAAATTTTTTTTCCACTTTAGTCACACAGCAATAAAGATTTTTTGATATTTTAGAAAAGGTTTCACTTTTTTTTTCTAAGGAAATCTTTATTAACCCATTTTCAGTAGTTGTGCTTTACATATTTATGCATTTATACATATTTTACACAGCCTTCATATGTTAAACAAAAATTAGGAGTCAAGCGGAAGCTCACAGATCCAATTAATGAATTCCAGTAAATGGCCTTAAATCCTTTGTGCTTTGGGAGCGAGGCACAGAAAAACCTCTCCTGATGCTTATTTCCACTTATTGCTTCAATATTTAATTAGCATGGCTTAGTCACTGTAATTCTCAGTGAGTTTCTAAAAGATTTAATTTGAAACTAATTGGTCTAATGCACTGACTATTAATTACCCAGACCTTCAGATGTAGGAATTGTAGGAAATCAGTCCATGCAAAGACACTGGGTGCAGTTCTAGGTCAAGACTGAAGCCTAGGTGTGTCTGAGTAGACTTAAGTACAGGTTTCTCTCTACTCTTTTTTGTCATCTGCAGAGGGTGAAGGGGTGAGTGACATAACAGCCTTGATGCCCTGATTATTATTTGTCCTGCAGAGAGAACTGAGTAAGCCCTAAGCGATGGTCTTCAGTCAGGTTGTCTGTAACACGAGTAATAGTGGCAAGACATGTTGTTGGTGTGTATATGTGCATACCCTTTGTATATACACCTGTGTCATCTTATACATATGTGTGTGTATGTGTATATGCATATCACATCATAGAATCACAGAATATCTCCAGCTGGAAGAGACCCATAAGAATCATTGAGTCCAACTCCCTGTGCCTTGCAGGACTACCTAAAGCTAAACCATATGACTAAGGGTATCATCCAGACAGATGTTCATTTTCCAGGTTTTAGAGAAGTATTAATGAACAATTTTTATTTCGCCATGCATTTAAAAGGGCAAAAAAATTGCACTGCTTGTGGGACATAATCTTTTTTCTGAGACCCTTTCCTGATGGGATTTACAGGTCTGTGGGGAAGGCATTACTTCTTAGAGGATCAGTGTGGATTTTCTTTGGCTAATGGACATACTGCTAGTTGGAGATGCTCATTTGTTAATCAGCAAGTGAAATTTCAGTGAAGCATTGCAAACTCTTAAGTTTTGCATTCTTGCTATTGGGGCAGAGGGACGTTACTGTAAATTTGCAACAAATGTGACATATTGAAATTTGACAACTTGCCAGTTTGATTAAAGTGAGGAAGCTTGCTTATGTTTTGTAACTCTTGCAGTTTTGTATAAGTATTTCTTAAGTAATCTCAAATTGTCATGAAGAGCATACACCTGAATCTCCTTGTTAGTTCAAAAAAGATGTGGAGGCTCAGATCTCCACTCTTACTCTCTTCTTTTTTTATTTTTTATTTTTGTTGTCTTACATTTTCCAAAACAATGCTATCGATTTTTTTTTTTCTGCTGATAGCTTGGTTCTCGCCTGTAACCATAGTCCAAGGTCTTAAATCTTGCTCATTGTTCAAATGTGACTTGTTAGCAGTGGATTTGTGGGCATGGGAAGCATTGCTGCTGTGTGCTGCACAAATACCACTTGGCTAGCTGTTCTCCCACATACCTGCAACCCTGCCAGGCAGTGAAAAGTATTGATGGGAGAGCAGAGAGCATGCTGTCCGAGAAACTGCTCCACTGCTGTGGGGTCTGGTCATGCAGTGACATGGGGATTAGGCTTTTCTGTCCATCATTTTGTTTGAATGGCAGCATGGACCAACCATCAGCCTGATTAAAACCATTACAGTAATAATTATAATAGGAAAATATTAGCAAGACTTTTTCTGAGAGTTTACAACTGTTCCTGATGTAGTGGCAATACGTATTTCCAAATAAATTACTATTTGGAGGGGTGCCTCGCATTTCAGAGACCCTCAGCTGCTGTAAATCACAGTAACACAGTGTGAGGGTTTGTTCTTTGCATGGACATCAAAACTGTGGCTGCTTTCACATTGGTCTCCCAACCTTCCAGTATGTTTCCCTCATCTCAGTTGGGAATGAAGGAAGCAGAGCTTTCTCTTGAAGTACGGAGGAGATCAAGTGCAGCTATTTTCATGTTCCTTGGAGGAGCTAGAGACTGAATGACTTGAATCTGTAGTAGGAAGGGTGACTGCAGTTTCTGTCACCCTTCCTATTTAGGGAAAGGAACAGTGAGATTGTTTATTTATAGTAGAATTGGTTATTGTCTCTCCATGCATCAGCTGCTCAAACCCTGAGTAGTGATTGAGGATATTCTTAAATGAGGTGTCTTTTGGTTATCTATGGTTAATGCAGTGTACATTATTGACTAGGAAAGCTGTGTTTTATTTGATTAAAAGCTTAGAAACAACAGAGCCCTTTTCCTGGCACATGCTATGTCTAATGGCAATAAAAAGAACTTAGATCTGGTTTCAATCTTTTAACTCAGCTTAATTTCTTACGCTGCTTTTGTTTTTCCCAAATAAAAGTGACCTTTTTTGTTTTTTTTTTTTTTTACATGCTGCCAGAGACAAGTGTGTGTGTATATAACTATAGTCTTATTTGGTCTGTGATCTTGATTTCAAACTTCTTTTGTAAACCATCTTTCCATCTGTAAGAGCGATGCTTTTTAAATCTGTTCATGTTTGACTGTTGGAATAATTTCGCTGTGGTGCTGGACTGCTGCTGCCAGGAAAAGACTTAAGTTCCCTAAGTAGCTCCAAACCATGTTCTGAAGTTTGCAGTTATCCTTTATGTAAGTGTGAGCAAAATTTGATCCCTTCTTTAAGAAGTTGATTTCTTTTCCTTCTTTGCTATAAGGCTGCTTTCTGCAGCTGCTTACCACACGTTGCAAGGGTCATTGCTGTAATTACTACTGAAAGCTCAAAAAAGAATCAACTTTTCCTGTGTTTCAGGGAATTTTCATCTACAGCTCTTTGCCCAAACCCAAAATTAACTGCATATTTTACCAACACTGAGACAGATTTGGAATGGGAGCTCTTAGCTGGGCATGTCTTGGCCTGAAAGTTTTTGGCAAACTAATGAGTTCAGGGAAGAAACGAAGAAAGCTCAAAGGATTGATTTGTAGGAGCAGTCAAAGAGCTCAGTAGTTGAGCTAGGGAGTGATTAAGGCATGTGATTATGAGGTATGTGTCAGGCACAAAGGAGGGAAGGAGAAGCTGTTTAGGATGGTGGAAGAAAAGGAGAAATATAGCCTGAAAAACTGCTAGCATGTAAAATTGAGATTATAACTTATCACCAAAAGTTGGAAACCCTACTGCTGGAGACACACCGGATGTATTAAATGGGCAGGAGAAAATATGCAGTTGGGACTCACTCTTCTGGAACTCATGGGATTCTGTAATTTTTTTGATTCTTTTATTCAGATTTAGTGGCAAGCAGGGAACTGCTTGAGCATGTCATCTGACTTCAGGCTTAATATGGATGATTAACTTCCACGCAGTAATCAACTGATCAAATCCAGTACTTGTGGATAGATTAGAGAAGTGATTTTCAGTCTGTGGCCTATGGATCTCTGTAGATTATTTCCAAGAAGAGCGCAAAAATTAATGAGGACAGCAAACTTCCTGTCAGTAGACTTGAATATTTACTGTAGAAACTTACATCCCTGAAGGAGGGGGGGAAAAGCAACAAAACAAAGGAAAGCAGTAAAGATACTGTATGTCTTTATATGCTTTGAGACATCAGACTAATTTTTGTAGAGCATCGGTCAGTGCACTATTTGGCAAGATTGTTATAACAGTGAGCTGTACTCACTGATGAAAATCTGTGTCCTATTGCAAGACTCAGTTTTGCTATTTTCAGCTTCTCTCTGTTGGATCATGTGTTACCTGCCTTCTCCTGAATCATTGCTTTAGTCATGGAGTCAAGATAACATCAGGGAGACCAAAAACGACCATAGAGCTATCAAAAAGTAACATACCAATAAAATACTTGTAGGAGTAACATCTCCAGGAGATTTTAGGCCAGATCAGATAGCACCTTTCATTTTTGGAGCTGGTGTAGAACAGGTGACCTCATACTGTTGCTCTGGCTAACAGGACAGAAATGTGCCCGTGCCTGACACAGGCTGAATTTTTACTGCAATGGAGCTGCTAAGACACTGGCCTAATATCAGTGGCTGGGGAGTCCTGGCTTCTGCTAATCTTCAGTGATGCAATTATGTACGATGCTTTCTGTGTTATGATACTATCTATTTTTATATTATTTTTTCCAGATTTTTTTTTAAAACACTGACTTAAATTAATTTTCCACATATATATTTTTTCCATTAAACTCAGGAAATGCTTTAAAGGTTTTGCCTTTGAAAGAACAATGAAATAGCGGTGCAATGAATAATTTCAAATCTAGTTTTCATAACTTTGTGTAGGAAGTAAGTCAAGATAAAAACAGAGGAGGTCCTATGGTCAATATTAATACATATATATATGTGAAATATATAAGCAAGAATTAAAGAAATTAATATTGTTTTATTTGTATACAGACTGCTTCTGCATTTAAGGTATCTGTAGTTATTTGGTTTTATTTCTTATAAGGTTTTATTCTTGTAAGTAAGGACTTGAGTAGTCCTTACTGTTTAATAATCAGTAAGAGTATCTTTCTTTATAGATAAGACAGTTATAAATAAGTCTCTTTTCAGTGAACAGTGTCACACTATGAATAATGAAAAGGGAATCAAGTTGGTATTGACAACAGGGAGTTTGTCTTCAGAATCTTCATGAATTTTTTCAGAGAAAGTGTTTATTAAACAATCTCAAGTATATATTTGTAAGTTTGCTCTCTGTGAGCAAACAGGCAGAAAGACCATCCATTTCTGACTGCAAATTATTTGCTATGAACACTTCAATCACATATATAACTTCAGGTATAAATTCTCAGTAGTTAATTCTCTTGTGGATTTTTTTTTAAAGTTTTTCTCTGTTTCTGTGTAAAAGAAACGTGGCTTGCTGTATCATAAATGCGAAGTCATTTATTATGAAACTAATGAGAAAATAATCTCAGCTGTAAACATAAAAAGATAGACAAAGAAAACATAAGTCTTTAGTTTTCTCATTACTCCCTCTAGACAGCTTGTTAAGTCACATTGAAGTTAGAGGGTGTGTGCAATGTAAAAACTTTAAATTTTATGGAACAAACCACCAAAATTGGTATGATTTTGTTCATGTCTTTTACTATTCTGTCATCTAAAATACCCAAGTAGGGCGTTAACTAGACAAATCTGAAACTTTATAATGTGAGACAGGAGATTTTTCATATACATCTAGTTTGATTTTGTATTATTCAGACAGTCCTTCTGTTGTGATTAGTGACACTAATTAGAGAGCATGTAGTGTTGCTTGTAGCATTAGAAAAAGGGAGGTTTTAAGTGGAAGCACACCTTCTTGCTGCAAAGTTTCTTTGAAAGCTGTTGTAAATATTATAAGTTCATTAAAAAAAAAAAGAAAATAAAATAAATAAAAAGAAAAGTATCCTTCTAAGAATTAAAAGTAGGGAGCCGGTATGTTGTGCAAGGAGACAGAGTAACCACTGAAGTATACAGTAGTATAATTTAAAACAATTTACTACTTTTTAGTACCAGTTATTTCCTAACTCTTTCTGTTGCATTGAGGCAGTTGTGATTGTATGGCTGCGAGATGGGGAAACAG
This sequence comes from Pterocles orientalis, assembly GCA_011057875.1. NCBI lineage: Eukaryota > Metazoa > Chordata > Aves > Pterocliformes > Pteroclidae > Pterocles > Pterocles orientalis. The sequence goes on along the minus strand of WKFP01015444.1, from coordinate 379,419 downwards.
GCGGAGGCAAAGTCTGCGTAGGCTGAGGTAGCTGCAGTGCTACAGGATGGTAGCAGCAGCAGCAGGATGGTGTGCCAGTCATCGCTGCTCCGTGAGTCCAGAGTTGTCCTGCTGCCTTCTGCTTGCAGAGGGGGCAGTGGTTCATATTTAGAGATAATCTGTTATCTTCAAACCAATCTTCACAGTGGGATAAGGAAATTGATGGTCCCAGCTGGTAGAAGCCCCAAATCCGTGTTTGGGGTGTCAGTCTCTGCAAGGCTGCATGCCCTCACCATGTGGTTAGGTTTGTCCCATGTCTGCCCATTTTTCCCTGGAGGCCGCTCTTATAAAAGAAAAAGTTATGGTATGGCAATTTAAAAAGGTTAATCTGCTAAAGCATGGAACTAATGCAACATTGCTTGGCTGCAAAATTGGAAATACAGAAAATATTTTTATTTTTTGAATTCTGGATTTAACTTAGCCAGAAGATCTCAGTGGTGTCCATATCACCACTCCGGACAGTGAACACTGGCAACTTCTCTCTACCTGAGGGCTGGTTTGCTCTGGAACCCTCCAGCTTGCATCTTGCCCTCCTGGTGCTTGAGGAGTGCCTCTGAGTTACTCTGAGGTGTGGAGCGGGGTTGTGTTTCTCCAGGGTCTCCACCTGTCTCTCAAGCAGCCTTCTCTTGCTGTTTGCTTTTACCAAGAGGAATCTCCACTTAGAGCACGTACCAAGTTGGTTGTGAGGATTCATATTTCCTTCCACCCCTTGCTTCATTGAATTAGATTTAAAAATGAAATACTTTGATTCTTAAACTCCTTTCTCCTTTGTTTTGTGCAAGGGAAAGCATCACTCTCACCATCTGTCTGCCTTCCTTCCCCATGTACTTCCCTGAATTTACTCCTTTATTGTGTTCCTTAGTTAATTGCACTCTTCCCAGCTTCAGGCTTTTTTTTTTTCTCTTTTGACTTCAAGATTGTGGCAAAATCCCATAATTTGTGTATCAAGAGACTTGTTTGTTAACCTCTGTTAGGTATCTTGCAGCATCTTCTTTGCTGTAGGGCCCATAAACAACATATAAACAGTGCATCTTTTTCTAAATTACTTTGTCCTTCCATGCCATCCTCTTCCATGCCTTTTACCAGTTTTGTGGATCCTGCTGTCATCGTTAAGGGGAAAGAATTTTTTGTCTTTTTACTAATAAGTAAGGCATTTTAAAACTCCATGGTATAGTACCACAGTTTTATTGGCTCACCAGCTCTTTATTTTAAAGGCATGCAGAATGCTTCTGGGCTTACACAAGTGGATGAGAAAATGAAGGAAAATGAGAACATGAGCCAGCAGTGTGCCCAGGTGGCCAAGAAGGCCAACGGCATCCTGGCTTGCATCAGAAATAGTGTGGCCAGCAGGACTAGGGAAGTGATTGTGCCCCTGTACTTGGCACTGGTGAGGCCGCACCTTGAATCCTGTGTTCAGTTTTGGGCCCCTCACCACAAGAAGGACATTGAGGGGCTGGAGCAGGTCCAGAGAAGGGCAACGAAGCTGGTGAAGGGTCTGGAGTACAGATCTTAGGAGGAGTGGCTGAGGGAGCTGGGGTTGTTTAGTTTAGAGAAGAGGAGGCTGAGAGGAGACCTTATCACTCTCTACAACTACCTGAAAGGAGGGTGTAGTGAGGTGGGTGCTGGCCTCTTCTCTAAAGCAACAAGTGATAGGACAAGAGAAAATGGCCTCAAGTTGTGCCAGGGGAGGTTTAGGCTAGATATTAGAAAAAATTTCTTCACTGAAAGAGTGATCAGGTATTGGAAGAGGCTGCCCAGGGAAGTGGTGGAGTCACCATCCCTGGAGGTGTTCAAGAAATGTGTAGATGTGGTGCTTAGGGACATGGTTTAGTGAGTTAGGTGGTGTTGGGTTGGACTTGATGATCCTTGAGGTCTTTTCCAACCTTAATGATTCTGTGATTCTATGATTGAGTGGGTAGATGAGGGATAAGAGGTACAAGTGTTTGGCCCCACTCTTTCGTATCACATTTTGTCAGCAGGAAAGACATAATAGCAGGTAGTACCCTGTATCTCCAAAGTGAAACCTGACCAGCAAGAAACAGGGACAGCAGCGAGGTGGTGTGGGGAAGTGGGGGCTTTTTGCTAAGTGTTGCTGGCCACAGTTGAGAAACTTAGCTAGAGGTCAGATTAAAAAAAAAAAAAAAAAAAGTCAACAAGGAAACATTAGGGAGGATGAAATTCCGTTATGATTAGTTTTTACATAACCTTGTTGTCTCACATTCTCCATTGCTGGCAGGCTAAACAGAGGGGTCTTCTGATCCAGCTGTAAAATCTGTACTGATTTGTTTTGGGTTTTTTTCCATCTTTTCTGTGTTTGCAATCAACAAAACAATCAGATCAGCAGTGCCCATTTACCTTGCTAGGATATTCCAAAAACATCTTGAATGTAGCAAAAAAAAAAAAAAAAAATATTCACTAGCATCTGGAACAGGGCTGGGTGATGCAGTGCCCAAAGCTGGCCTTACACTGATGAAGACCTTTCAACGAGGGAAAAATTAAGAAGCAGTTTCATCCCAGACTGGGATGGGAAATACAAACCAGAGGACAGGATTTGTCTGAAGACTCATCCTAGCTCTGGGAAACATTGAGAGAGAGAAAACAATTGGATGAAAAATACAAATCGTATCAAGATGTGTTGATTTATCCATACTTGTCTTCGAATAAAAGTAACCAGTTTCTTAAAGCTCTTAATTCCAATATAATAAAGTTTGGTAGGGTTTTTTTTTTCTCTTTTGCTCAAAGTTGTTTAGCCTTAAGATTATTTTTCCTGGAAGCAGACAGGCTGCACACATCTTTTCAACTTGCAGGGCTGGATTAAACAGGCCTCCAACAGCACCAACCACTCCAACACAAAATCAGGAGCAAGCCAAATCTTGCAGAGCGAATTGCAATTAAATTGCAAACAGGAGGCATCTTCTAGTGGTAAAACATTAGCCAAGGTAACCTCAGTCCGCAACAGCAGAGCTCCCAAACACAGGAATTACCCTAAAATGGTAATAGCTTGGGGTCTCTTTTGTGGTTTTTTTTTTCCATTTTTTTTGTCTTCGTAGCAATACTTGTAACACATAATAAGAATCTGTGCAGTAAGGAAATGTATCTGATTCTTTTGTGTAAACCTTGAAATGCAGAGAATAGTGACTAGGTTTGGCTGGAAAGTGTAATTGCTAACGTCTGTGTTTTAGTATGCTGTTTGGGTGGGTTCATGTTTGATGCATTTTTCATGTCTTGCTTTAACTAGTCACTCAGTTTAGCCCATTCTTTCAATGCTACTCTAAAATTTAGAAAACAGCATTAGACACGGTCACAATGTGAGAAGGATTTCAAACAAGAAAAGACTCTTCACCAACACTTGATTTTGTAAGAAAAACAGAAAATCTGTAACTCAGTCATTACAGTTATCATATTTGCATCAATGTGAACCAAATAAATGAGCCATTTTTTTCCTTTGTTTCTGGAGGTGGGTTTGGAGGAAGAAGATATGCATTAATTCATGTTTGACTTTTTTTATGTCCCTAGACTTGAAGTGGTGAGGCTGTAGACTAGGAGATGCTGTGATCTTTTCCAGATAGAAAAACTTCTCTTACTTCCCTCCTGCCCCTTTTTTTTTGTAATGGAAAGAGAATTTCAGATTTACATTTGAGGTACAGTTTATGTAACTTTTCATTGTTTCAGAGAAGTATAACATGGTCTTAAAATGTATTTCTAACTTTGAGGCCATTCAGTATTCGGTGAACAATGTTTTTGTTCTTTCCTCAATTATTTTAAAAATAGAGTGAAAGCTCAGCATAAGTTGATGTCTTGGGTGTGGGCTTTCTCATTCTTCATGGTTCAGTATAGTGATCCAGATGGGAGAGAGGAGGCACAGTCACTGCTGCTTTGCTTGCGGTTAATTTAGAGTTGCCGGAACTGCTCAATTTGGGACTACCTAATGCTGAGAGATTCTATAAACTGGCTTTTCATTAAGCATAATGAGTTAGCAAATAGTTGTAGCCCTTAAAAGGAGAGAAAGCGTGATAATGGTGCAGCACTGAAAGGTTACAGTATGCTCAACATTGTGAAGCTTATGAGTTTTAATACATTTATTCTAATTTTGTGTGAGACATTGCAGAAGCTTCAGAAGAGGTCACGGATTAAAATCTGTGGCTGCTTATATATCACTTTGCTTCCTCTGCATCTAGCTCTGGACTTTGATCATGCTGACATTGCTGAAAAAGCTGCTTCACAGACTTGAACAGCTGATCTGGCTCTTGGGCAGTTTATGAAGACATCCTGGAGTCAGTGTAGGATGGGTGTCTCCACCAGATTAAGGGTATGCAGAGGTGTTGAACATACTATATTTTTCCATGGGTGTGAGATACAAGCTTTGTACTGGAAACACATCTTTAAGCCAGAGCCATTCCAGGGCAGACATCTGCACATCTGCTGCCTCTGTTGAGCAAGGCAGAAAGCCCGCAGCAGTTCTGCTGCAGGTGGACTCCATGCAGTGATGGGCTCCTGTTGTGGTTGGGAGGGGTGGTCCCTGCATGCCCAGCCACTTCCCTTGTCATGCACTGCCTGTAAATGAGCAAACAAGTTCAGCCCAGCACCTCTGGGTGCCTCTGACATTAGCCTGCTCTTTGGAGATATGGTTTAAGAACAAGAAGATGGTAGAAAAATATTTCTCTCTCTGAACAGAAGCAGTGTCCAGGAGACCACGGGAAAACAAAGGATGCATTGTCAGCCTTGTAGAGGGGCTACACAGTGAGCTCTCTAACCATGATAAAAGGTGCCTGTCGTTATAAAATTGTCCTCAGTTCTCTCTGTTACAGCCCTGTGCTACTCAGCAGGGTCTCATGGCCAGAGAAGCCTGTTTGTGTTGCAGCTGGATGGACACACATGAAACTCAAGCAAATATTTTTGTAACACTATTGGATGTGTTTCTAAAATAGTGCCTCTTATGAAATGGAAAGGAATGTAACTCTCAAAACACATGCCAAATAGCATTAACATAATTTTATAATTGTGTGGTCTGTTTCTGGAGATTCTTTCACCTACGTACTGATAAATTGACTCTTCAATTTCAGATGTTGCAGTTACTCATTTAGGAACAGTACACAAAACAACTACAGTAAACCCCTGGTACTAGATGGATGGTTGCCAAGCCTATCATGTTTTTAAAATTCTTTGCGATTAGATGAATCTAGTGGAAAGTGTGCAGTACAAAACCAATTTAAAAAAAAAAGTAATAATAAGTATTTCCTTCATGAAAAAGCTACCTTTCCCTCACCCATCCTCCCCAGTTTCTGTCTACTTGAGGTGTGTGGGAGAGATGGGGGAAGCAAGATGGCTCTGAAACATTTGTCTCCTTGGGAGATGGAGAGGACTCCAGCCTCACTGGTATTTTTCTTCTGATTTGAAAGGAAGGTATGTTGTTGGCTAGATTATTGAGCCATGAAGATAACAACTCAGGTATTTGGCAGTACTTCTAAGATGATTTTTCAAACATCTCCTGGAATAATTTCGTGTTTTCTGGGAAAAAGTGTCCCCCCTCTCTCCCCTTCTCCCCCCCCATGAACTTGTTTTGCTGCTTTTATTTTCAAATGTGAATATTTAAATCTCAGCTTCAGAGCCATTAATATATACAATGTATATGTTGATTTAACATACTTTCTCTTTCAGAATTACTCAGTGTTTGCAATAAAGTTTAATTCCTTTGCAAATTTACTATGGGACCACATATTCAAGGTATTATTTTCCTGAAGAATACATTTATTGCTATGTAGCTCTGTATGATATTTTAAGAACAGGAATTTAGGATATAATTTGTTGTATAGCTATTTATAAAAAAAGCAAATGATTGAGGTGAATAGCCTGAATGCATGAACATCCCTGCTCAGGTTCCTGAGTGGCCCATAAGTAGCAGAGATAGTATACATGACTGGGAGAAGCTGGACTTAGCTGTAAGTGTTTATACAGTCAATAGTGCAAATGCACTTTTACTACAGACTTTAATTTGCTATGGCTAAATCTGTTTTCTATTTCTGTTGTAAAAAAAAATACAGTTAAATTGCAAAGTAAAAGGGAGGTTATACTACTGGGTGTATAATATTATAATTTTATCTCCTCTGCAGCTGGGTGCTGTCATTCCACCTTGGAATAACTTGCTTTTCAAAGTTTTGAGTGCTGATTTGTTACTGATTTCAGAAGCAAATCAATAAGAGGAAACATATATTCCTGATCCATGATAATTTCTTGGAGTGTAGCACAGGGGATGATGAAATGCTCATAGAAATAATGTAATATTTTGAGTAGAGAATTCTTTTGAAGAAAGCATTCTTGAATAGGGAATTTAATTTCCAGCATGCTTAGCACTATATTGAAAATCTTTTCCTTTGTAGACAGTACCACATATAAGGCACACCCTCAAATTTCATTGTAAGTAAAAATAACAATGTAGCGTATTTCACGTTGGAGATTGCAGTTCAGATTAGAATAATGTTGTTTTAGCTCTTTTACAGAAGAATAATCTGTTTTATAATATGGTATGACTGACAAATCTTAAGGGCAAGGACGTACACAAAATCATAGGGAAAAATGAGAACTAAACTAAGTATTTTTAGTCCTGGACTAGTGCTTAAAGTGTTTGTCCACATTTCTTAAACCAAATAAAGAGTTGTTAATAAAATGTCTTTTCCATTAAAATTATCAGTAATAGCTCAAGCATGGAAACATGTCAGCTTCACTGAAATGTCTATTTTGTTGGAGAAAAGTAGGGGAAATGCATTGTTTTGATACTGTGAAAAATCTTCCATTTTCATTCCCGATGGGTTTGTTATTGTGAAATTTCTTTTGTATGTCTTTTGAAAAAAAAAAAAAACCACACAACAACAACAATCCAAACTGACAAAAGAATGCAATTTTGTGTCATAAAAATATTCAGATGTTTGCATTTTTGTTTAACTTTTTTCCTCAGTCTGATATCAAACTCATGACCCTTCCTGGAAAACAGAAAATTTGGGGTTTGTCTTAAACAGCTAACCACACTCTGTTGCTCAGAAATAGGGATGCTCTTTTACCGCTAACTCAAAGTCTCCGCAGTATTCAGAAAGTGAAGCAGCTGGAGATGCTCCAGCAGCACGTAAGGCTGTCCCGCAGGGCAAGGACTTCCGAGCTGGTGGGGACAAGGAGCTGTGGAACTGGCAGTCCCAGCCCTGCCCGCACTGTGGCCACATCAGCCTGTGGATACAGATGTTGCCAGCTGAAGAGAATTTTGCCTGTTAAAAGCAAGGAAATTACCTAATGACAAAGGGATGTGCTTCTAGGTGTGGCATTAGTTGATAGACATCTCTTTAATAATTTGTTCATTGTAACCATGCTAGGAACATATTGATCTGCCATGTGACAGGTATTCTGGGATGGCATGGTATGTTCTTTTCAGTATCTGGCCCAGCTTCTCAAGGACTTAAGGGGTCAGCCACTGGAAAATAATTTGGTCCTTTAAGCCTGTGCTAATCAGAAATTCCTGTGGAAGCCTCCTGTGGTGTGTTTCTGTTCAGAGTTCTGTGCTACTGAACTAAACCCCCCATGCTAGCCAGGCTAGCTCCAGAGCACATCCAAAGTTTATTTAATTATTCACTACACACGGTCTGAAACCGTTTTTTCTGGAATTTATTCAAAGCCAGTGTTTATCAATTTTTTTCCGCTGTGCCCGCAATTTTAATTCTCAGTTTGTAACTACATTTGGAGATTCCAATTGAACTTGTGATCTAGTGAAGTTTGTGCCTTTGGGTGTGACATCTTGAGCTAGGTGCCTGAAGTTTTCCATGTCAGACAAATTTGGATTTTCAACAAGCTGTTTATCAGCTTGGCCTGGAATAAAAGATCTTGTAGGAAAGACAATTAAACACAGCTTTCAACTGATGAATAGTCGGCCTTTTGTATTGGATCTTTGCATAGGAATTTTAATAAGTAGCAAATTTAATAAATCTGTGTAATCCCTGAATCACGTAGTATTGCTTTTCAGTTTAATTATTTATTTATCTGGAATGCAAAAGAGCCATAATAAGATATTGACCCTGTATCCTGATGCCTTTAAGAAATGAAAGTAATTAGTGTGCTTTTTGCTCAGAGAGTTTGCTACAAAACTGAGTACAATTTCTTTTGATTTCAGATCTTGACCCTTTTTCATCCAGCTTTTAAAAAATCCTTACAAATGTGCATACTTCTATTCAGTCCTGTTACTCATCTTTTCTCTCCATTGTGCTCTAAACTGGAGAATGCTTTTTGGGCTCTCTCCACCCGTTACCTATAAGTCTATCCAGTTCTATAAGTTCACTTATGGGATGTTGAATGTCTGTATATTACTGTAGATTTCTTGTAATATCTATTTGTGTATTCACACTTAAGATCTTGTTGAAGAAAAATTTGCTGTGATGCAGAGTAACATGAACTTCTTGTGGTAGTTCATATGAGAGGCAGAGTCCTGAATAGGGGCACCAACGGCACATAAATATGATGCATCTTCTTCTTTCTTGTGCAAGTATGAGATTAATCGGTTTATTACCTCTTCCAAATGGATGAACACATTTGAAGGAAGCTAGCTGAGGAGCTGTGCAGTTTTTTTTTCTTGGGAGGAAGAGCACATTTTACATGGGGCTGACAGATGCCTCATTGAATCCGAAGCTGGATTTTGGTGCCTCTCAGGGCTGATTTACAGTGGTGTCAGTAGGACTGCAGTGGACAGGCACCGTGTTGAAGGATGTTGATGCAGTGTTTGCCTGTTTGTCAGAAGCATGGCAAACTTCAGGCTGCAGAGAAGTAGTATTCCGTGCTGTATAAGCCTGACTCAGATAATTAAACCAATCATCTGTAAGCAAAGCATAAACCAAGTGAACATGCAACAGGTTGTAGGAATGTATATGTTCCATGTATGTAAGGAAGTTGGTGATTGTTGCGGACTGACTGACCTCAAGTAGCTGGGAGATTGCTGAGGTGATATTCTTGAAACCTAGGCCATGTTTGTTTATGAGCTTGCTCAAAGAGAAACTCCATGAGAAGTAGCGTGGCTTTGCCATTGAAGCTCAGGAGGTGTGATATTCAAACTATACACTTCTTGGCTTTATTTTTACATGTGTTTTTTTCTTGTTTTCTTAGTGCTGTGACATTTAGCTTGACTGACATTTTTAAATGTACAATAATTGAGATCTGTACTTTTTAACCTTAAAGAAAAAAAATTGTAGGATGGTTTAACTAGGCTTCTGTGGAATTGGTGTTGGGTCAGAGCTGAGGGGAAGAAATAATCTCAATTTAAAAGCAGGCAGAAGATGATTGAGGAATCTGTGACCACTGATTGCATAAAGTTTTTCTCTGAGTTGGAGCTGATGCAATAGGTGGTGTTTGACACCGTGTGCAATCTTGGATTTTCTTTTTTCTTTTTTTTTCTACTGCATCTTTTTACATTGTTTATGTTTCTTGTATTGCTATGTGGACATTGTATCCTACTGTGTAGTTTAGCTTTTCCTCTCCTGTAGCATTGCCTACAATGTGGGGGGCTTATGTGATTTTTTTTTTAAGAGGTCTGATATCCTTCTGAGTTTGAAGATTTATGCAGATATGATTACTGACTGAGATGGCACTTGATGACACTGTATAACCACACAGAAAATAAAGAAAACTTACAAATTTGTGAGGGAGGCTTTTGGAAGTCGGAGGGTGACAAGTGTAGCTGTTGTTGAACAATGATTTAGAATATACTGCTCTGGCTTTCTAAAGCAGTATCCTATACAGCTTTGAACCCTATTTTAATGTGTCCGTGCTGCTCCAGCTAGGGCCAGGTCTGTGTGGTGCATTTATCTGCTCTGTGGCAAGCACTGCTGAGTTCCTACTTGGTGTTTTGTGTTGGTTTTATTGCGTTTTTTTAATCCTTACACTGTGGGGCAAGTATTCTATATTATCCGGTGTAGCTCTGTCTTAATCTGAAACAGTGCTGGACTGATCCAATCACCTTACTCATCTCAGTAAATTTTGTTTCTGAAGCAGCAACTGGGATGACTTCTACAGCAATGAGTATTGCAGGAACACACAATTTGCACTGTTAATTGCTCAGGGATTGTACTTATGCTTCTAACTGTGTATGTTTGAAAAGGAATGAGCAGACAATCCGTGTTTTTCCTTTTCTAAAGAATACTGGATCACAAGAGTAGTATTACTCTGTAAAACTTTGGTTAGTAGAAGAGATCCTAATCTGCCTGAGATTTTTTGGATGAACTAGTGAGTATCTGTGAGAGATCAAGTACTGTATGGGGTGGTGAACTTTCTAGGATCAACCAAACAAAAATACAAAGCACTATAATTTGTCCTACTTTAGGACAAACTGAGGGAATTTGATCCGTCTGGTTGAAATAACCTGCTAAGGGGAACTTTGCATTTGGTACTAGGGGTTTTTGTTGCTTTTTTTTTTTTTTTTTTTTTTTTTTTTTTTTTTTTTTTGTGAACTGATCCAGGTGAAATAGACAAAGAATACGTGTTCATCTCAACAAGGCTGAAGTGGATGCACAGTGTTTTTGTTACATGAAATGAGATTTTTTTCCACTGCATACAGCAAGAAGCAAGTAACCAAGAAGGCAGTAGGCATTTTCTGAGCTTGCTCAGCATAGACTTTTCACAATGAGTTTGTGAGAAATTGCACAACATGGAGAGTAACCATTTGGTAATTCTTTAAATTCCTTTTATGTACATGAACAGGAAAGGAATTATGGTAGGATTTCCGTATTACCCTACCTGGTGACGTTTGCAATTATGTAACTTCAAGGCTCTTTGTAGTCCCCTGGAGTTGAAATTCTTGAACTATATTTATCACAGGTTAGTAAGGTTTGAACACTTAAATTTTGCTTCTGTTGATTTAAAATTGTAGGCTATGATGAAAACTAGCAATTAGTTCTGTCATCTCAGTGTCAGATGTAGGAGTCTCTCAGACCTATCTTAAAAATGGGAGTTGATTCATGTTTTGTTTGTCTTTCTAGTCACCAGAAATAAGAGCACATGTTTGTTTTTTCTTCCACTGAGTTAGGTGCCAATAGTAGAAATAACACTGTGTGATTTCCTTTGGAGTAGATGTACTTCATGTGAACTTTGGAAGCTCTGTAAACAAACACGATATATTTATATAAGCATTTAAGACTGAGTTACTGATATGGCTGTATTGTGTTTTCCCCATTCCTTTTTCCAGGCTCACTCACATTCTCAAAACATTCTGAAGACCTTCTGTTTCTCCTTGCTTCAACTTACTTATAGACCCTTTTCATAGCATTACAGAATCACAGGATGGCCTGGGTTGAAAAGGACCTTAGAGATCATCTAGTTTCAACCCCCCCGCCATATGCAGGGCCGCCAACCACTAGAGCAGCCTGCCCAGGGCCACATCCAGCCTGGCCTTGAATGCCTCCAGGGATGGGGCATCCACAGCTTCTCTGGGCAACTCGTTCCAGTGCCTCACCACCCTCACAGTGAAAAATTTCCTTCTAATATCCAACCTAAATCTCCACTCTTGTAGTTTAAAACCATTCCTCCTCATCCTGTCAGTATCAACCCCTGTAAACAGTCACTCCCCCTCCTGTTTATAGGCTCCCTTCAAGTACTGGAAGGCCGCAATGAGGTCTCCCCGGAGCCTTCTCTTCTCCAAGCTAAACAAGCCCAGTTCCCTCAACCTTTCCTCATAGGAGAGGTGCTCCAGCCCTCTGATCATCTTATGGCCCTCCTCTGGACTCGTTCCAAGAGCTCCACGTCTTTCTTGTGCTGGGGACCCCAGGCCTTTTCACCACAGATGTTGTCATTCCCACTGACAGCTACTAGTTGGGGTTCAGAAGCAAATTTCAAATAGAATAAACCCTTGAAAAATTTGGACTAGAGACTTCATGCCTGTCTCATCATTGAACAGAGCCATATTTGAACAGGGAGCCTGTAGCTGAACAAGTGACAAGAAATGTGTTGGTCTTCAGAAAAATGAAATGATTGCATGAAAGATCTCAGCTTCCCATTTGCCTTTATAAGTCCTTTTCCGTAGACATTCTTTGCCTTTGTTTTCTCAATTGATCTTCTCAGCAGTGTTTCTGTTTAGACATGTTGCAGATGAAGATCAGATAGTCTTGCTCTTTTATTTGTATTTTTGGGCATCATCTTTGCTGTCTGTCTGTGTTCATATGTAAAAGCCCTGATACCCTAAATTATCAGATTTAGCAGAATGTACGTCAGCATCTTTTTAAAAACTATGTTTTTTAAAACTTGCTGTTTTCTCTTGGACTCCCACTCCACTGGCAGTGTCACAAACTTAACGTAGAAATACATTCATTGGTGTAAAATAAGGAGGGGAGGAGGGGGTTAAATAATTTGATGGTGATGGCTAGTAGAAAAGCATAGAGCCAATTTAAAAGAAAGATAGGTTAATATACTGGCCATGGTGTGGTGGGTTCACCTTGACCAACAGCCAGACACCCACCCAGCCACCCACTCATTCCTCCTCAGCAGGACAGGGGAGGAAAATATGATGGCAAGGCTTGGCTGTCAAGATTAAGTCAGGGAGACTGCTCACCAGTTACTTTCAAGGGCAAAGAGGACTTGACTTGGGGAAAATTAATTTAATTTGCTGCCAATTAAAATCAATTTGTGAAGTGAGAAACAAAGGCAAATTAAACCAACCTGTTCCCCTCCCTCTCACCCTCCTTCCCAGGCCCAACTTCAGTCCTTCATTCTTGACTCATCTACCTCCCTCCCCACCTGGAGCAGCACAAGGGGTTGGGGATGGGGTCTGCAGTCAGTCCATAGCAGTTCCTCTCTGCTGGTCCTTCCTCCTCGCACTTTTCATCTACTCCATCATAGGTCCTGCCCATGGTCTGCAGTGCACAACCTTTATTTATTTTTGTGTTCCTGTGTTCTTGCTTTGGGCTTTAAAATTTAATTTCTTTGTAAAAGAACCTGAAATTGATCAATAGATAAGATATCAAATTAATCTGTTTAACAGCTAGATGTTGTGCTGTTGTCAGCAAAACAGTAACAACTTGAATATAGCAGAGTTGCATTTTTCTAGCCGTTTTGAATTCTAAAGCATTAGTGCATTAGACTTCCTGCCTGGTTTTCCTTTGTGTTGTTTTTTTAATATCTCTTGCAAATTAAAAATGAAAATGTAGCCAAACAAGTCTCTGAAGGTCACTCACCTCATTTTAAATTTGAATGAAATACTTATCCTAGAAATATTTTACATGTGAATATTTGCATATGCTTGTTAATGTGGTTTTTTTTTTAAAAAAAAAACAAAAACAATCAAATCTGAAATTGATTTGGTTCCTTTCATTATATATTTTTCACCAAAAATTATATTAGGCATGGTGTTTGCTTTTCTAAATTAAAATTAGATGGACCTATTATCATTACATCATTGTACAGATGCTTCCAGGAGGTAGCATTTGTTGATGGGACTGGCAGACATGACCCTCCTACCACCAGCTATTCCCTTATTGTAAATAAGTCATTCCAAAAAGAGTAAGTCTTAGTCCAAATAAGAATTGAATGTTCATGTTGTAAAATGTTCACTGTCATCACTGACATGGGTGGAAATAAGAACAATCTAGTGGTTTTGTCTCAGTTTAAGATCTGAGTCCTGTGGCATGCAGGATGATGTTCTTGGAACAGCCCCAAAACAGCTGGCTGACAGTGGGGCTGCAAAAGCCAGCTGCCACCATGTGCTGGGAATAAAAGAAAGTTGCATCCGTGTTCGGAGCCAGCGCTGCCCACTCTTGCTCTGTGTGACAGTGCTGGCAGTGTGTCTCAGTGCAGAGATCCGGTTCTCCAAAGAGATGGGACACAACTGTCTTTAGCCACAGTGTAAGTTATTATTTGGAATACAGTTGCACAGGCTGCACTGACAAGTGAATGTCTGTTGCAGTCAAGTGCTTTGTGCTCGAAAGAGGCATTCCCTATAATAATCTGCCAAACCATTCACTTTTCTCCATTCAACCCTTTTCTGCTTGGCTCCTAGAACAGAACTGATGAAAAGCTAGCTGTTGTCTGATTAATGTTTTTACAATTTGCTTCTGCCTTCCTGCCTGTCTGCATCTTCAGTTGTTTCTTGCGTTATCTATCCCCAGATTATAAAATCTTTGGAGGATGCATCGTCTCTTAACCTGCTAAGGCTTCCCCCCTCCACCTTCTCAGCTCCTGAGGCTTTGTTCTGATTTGTTTCCTCCCTTTGGTAGGAAATTCCTTCAGTGTCATCACTTTGAGAGATGGCCTTTGGCAGCATTTTGCTTTAAAATGTACCACTTCGTAACTAATCTCAAATTAGAGCGTGGCAAGTCTGTTCTGTAATTATATATAATGAATTGTGGTATGAACAAAGAAAGTATGTAAGCCCTACGCTTGCATAAAATCATCCTTCTTTGGGTCATTTTTGTGTGTAGCATTTGTCTTGAGAAGTTGCTTTGGGTAAATCAAGAAACTAAGGTTTTGATTTGTGAAATTAAGTGAAAGACAGGAATATAAGTGCTTGGTAGACAAAAACAAAGACAAAATCAGTAATAATTGTAGTTTGGCAATAAAATGATTGACTGTTTTTTTAAAAAAATAAAATCAAACAGAAGGCATTTGTGCAGTGCCAACATTGAGGTTATCTGTTATAACTCTGCTATAGATTGGTATAAAATTTGCAAAAACTCTGTCATACCACACATCTTTAAGTAGCGTTGCCTTTGTTTGCTCATACATTCCTTACTGTTTCTCAGAGAATTCATTTATTGATGGGGCCTTTGTAAAGACTAGAAAATTGGATTACATGTTATGCTAAACACATTCCTGTATTACTGTTGTTTCACTGTGCTGCTTAAGCTTCCAGTAGGAATTTTAATTTTGTGTATATTTTTAAGAAGCATTCTTTATTCTTAGGTCAAAGTTTGGGAAAGTAGCTATTCTTTTTAAATTCTGATAATCCAGACTGTCCAGGATGACCTAAGGAGAAATGTTATTTGAAAATTGAACTTCAGGCTTAGTCTTTTCCATTTGTGTTTGTATTTCTTTCTGCAGAAAAAGAATGCACAAAGATAGTTTCTGTGAGTTTAGGAAACAGATGATAACACACAAAGCCCTGTGTTTATATGCACTGTGGTGTTTGATTTTTAATTGATTGTGTTTCTTGAAAACTTCAAAGCAGGTCAGTAGAGGGGTGAGCTCAGATGGAGTTTGATGTCAGTGAGTGAAAATGGAAGAGGGTCATCTGCCCCTTATTGTGTGTGAGGGGTGGGGGATTGTATCTATTTATTTGAAGTCGTCTAAGTTGGTCTTCAAATGAGTAAAAATTAAAAAAAAAAGAAAATTAAAAAGGAGGAAAAATTATCTAATCAAAGCTGCTCAGTCAACTAATAACGTCAAGCAGTAACCTTCTCTTTCTCACCATGTTTCCTTTGGACTATAAACTATTTAATACATCTAGAAATTACCTCATCCATCATAGCAATGTAGCGCTTTTCTCTGTCTCACTACATGGTGGGTTTATCAGTGCTGGGCATAGGAAGGAGGTGAACAATAATATCCTCTTTAATTGAATGTGCAGATTGGAATGTGGGGAGGAAGAACAGCCCATGATGGTGCTTGGCCAGTGCCCTGGACCAGCAACCTCCCGCTAATGAAAAATGCTTTAATGACAGCACTGTGTTGTGGGGTGAGAGTGTTGCGTGGGGTGGTATCACAGAGGAACAGCAACGATTCTTACCTTGTGCTGTTTTTTTCACATGACCTTGCTGTTAGAAAGAGTAATTTTGCCTTTTGATGTTGTCTTCTGTAGCACTTAATTTTTTCCTCCTGTTTCTAGTAAACGTAATGATGCTGCTTAGGATACCCGGAGGTGACCTGCTGTGCACATGGGTAACTAGAGCAGGTATAATTTTAAATTCAGGTTTTGTAAAGAATAGCATGGCACCCTTTTGTAAAAGGAAAGCTGATAATTGTCAAATATTTTAAAGTTAGCACAGAAATTGCAGTTGGCAAGTTCTTGCAGTAGCAATTTTTTTTTCTTGTCACTTCTGCCAGTCTAGAGCATAAGTATCATAGATTTGTTTTTCTGCAGTGTATGGCAGCATGGGCCTGGACTTTTCCTACAACATTGCAGTGGCAGAAAAGCTGGAAAATATCCTCTGTGGTGGTATTCCTATGGCTATTGGAGTGCAAGCTGGCATGGCTACTCCTGCTCTTACAAGGTAATTTTCAGAAAATTTGGTTTAGCCTAAAACTCAGACCATCATGTGTTTAGGCCTAAAACCCACTCTATTTAAGAGTAGAAGAAAAATATTACTGTGCAGATCTTCTTTCTAGTTGCTCTTTGGTAAGGCTTGAGGAAGGAACCTACTCTCTAGCTCTCTCTGATAGTTTGGTTAAGGAACAAAATACACTTTTTTTTTTAATGTTGGAATATTATCTATTAAAACATAGGCCTTGTTTAATAGTAAACGATGTGTTTCCAAACACAGAACCTTGGTGCCACAATCAATAAAACCAGTCTTAATTTTAGAATCCCCCTATTCATGTTTGTGTTTCTTCTTAGCCAGATATCCCAGTGCAGTTGTACTAAGGATGCATTTAGTTGCAATGATTAGGATCAGTCTGATTCTGTTTAATAATTTACTTGCTTTTTTTAGAGCTTTACAAGGTGCTCCCCACTGACTGTGACTTTTCACAAATAATGATCAATATTGGCGCAAGTCATAGAATCACAGAATGGTTTGGGTTGGAAAGGACCTTAAAGATCATCAAGTTCCAACTCCCCTGCCATGGGCAGGGACACCCTCCACTAGCCCAGGTTGCTCAAAGCCTCATCCAGCCTGGCCTTGAACACCTCCAGGGATGGGGCATCCACAGCTTCTCTGGTCAACCTGTTCCAGTGGCTCACCACCCTCACAGTGAAAAATTTCTTCCT
>WKFP01015444.1:248692-362427 GCA_011057875.1 Pterocles orientalis | reverse complement strand
ATCATAGAATGGTCTGGGTTGAAAAGGACCATAGTGATCATCTAGTTTCAACCCCCTCCGCGATATGCAGGGCCGCCAACCACTAGACCAGGCTGCTCAGAGCCACATCCAGCCTGGCCTTGAATGCCTCCAGGGATGGGGCATCCACGACCTCCCTGGGCAACCTGTTCCAGTGTGCCACCACCCTTTGGCTGAAAAACTTTGTCCTATTCTCTAACCTAAACCTCCCCTGTCTTAGTTTAAAACCATTCCCCCTTGTCCTATCACTGTCTACCCTCGTAAACAGTCGCTCCCCCTCCTGTTTATAGGCTCCCTTCAAGTACTGGAAGGCCGCAATGAGGTCTCCCCGGAGCCTTCTCTTCTCCAAGCTAAACAAGCCCAGTTCCCTCAACCTTTCCTCATAGGAGAGGTGCTCCAGCCCTCTGATCATCTTAGTGGTCCTCCTCTGAACCCGTTCCAAGAGCTCCACATCCTTCCTGTGCTGGGGGCCCTGTCCTCATAGGGGAGGTGCTCCAGCCCTCTGATTAATTTTGTGGCTCTCCTCTGGACTCTCTCCAACAGGTCCAGGTCTTTTTTATGTTGGGGGCCCCACATCTGAACACAGTACTCCAGGTGGGGTCTCACGAGAGCAGAGTAGAGGGGGAGAATCACCTCCTTTGACCTGCTGCTAATGCTTCTTTTGATGCAGCCCAGCACACGGGCTGCAATGTCCTAAAATTGTAGCGCATTTATCATTCTTCCTAAATACGCCCATTCCAGGCAATTACTCATCTTGCTTTTTCTTTGATTGTGTCAGTGTTTCCCTTTTATCACTTGCTATCATTCAGGCTCCTGCAACTTCTGAATCTGTTTTGATTCCCACCCCCCACCCCAATAAAAGTGGCAGTTACCAACTATTTCTTTGTGTAATAATTTCACAGACATTCTGCATCAAAACAGCAGTTTGCAAAACTAGAGAGAGGCAATAGGCTGGCAATTGCCCCTGGAATATGGGATATACCTACAATTCTGGAAAGTGGTGGTGGGGATTAAATTCAAGTGATAATGGTAAAGTCAGAAACTTCTCTGCACAAAACAGGTATATAAGAGGGGAATTTTTGCACAGAAGAGCATTTTAGGCTTGGGTTGGTTGTTGGTGGGGGTTTTTCACATTCTGAATGAAAGTGATTGTAAATCACTGTGGAGCCTGGATTTTGGGCTCTGTTCCCTTGACACCCATTTATCATTCCTCTAGGTATGTGCAACTTTGGAGGTCTTGGTAATGGGAAGTATTTTTAAAAGTTTTCTCCTTTGTGTAATACACCAAAAGCTTGTTGAAAGCATGGAGTTCAGTATGTCTGTTGCAACAGTAGCTTAGTTATAGTTCAACTGAGAATAAAACTAGTACTTTAAAAGACTCCCGAGAATAGTACTTTGCCCCCATGATAGCCTTTTATTCCCAGGGTTTAAAGAAATCTGTGGGTAAGAGGAGATGGGATTTTGTTCTATTGCAGTTCTTTGGCTTTCTGTTACTTTGTTCTGCTGTAATAAAGCAGTGAAGCTATGTACGTACATTTGTGCCAGTGAAATCCTAAGGTGGACATTATTGGAAAATAAATGTGAAAATGTTAATATGATTAAATCTGTAATTGAATTTGCCTCTGTATTAGTGAACTTTTCCTCCACTGTTAAGTCAATTCCACTGACTAGTTCTACAGTACAGTGTCCCACTCTTACAATGTAAAAGTGAAGCTTGATAATGAAAAGAGAAAGCTGGTTGCTACAGGAAATTTTGCAGGGGGGCAGCTTTACTTCATGACTTATAGTGAGAGCACATACTGCTTGTCCTGGGTCATGGATTCACATTGCATTCACAGCCTGGGTGGTTTATTCAAAGGTATCTGTGTACTGTGCTGATCCTAAACAAGTTCAAAGAGATAATCCAAGTTCTGCATCTTAAGTATGCAATGTTACACATGATGCATCAACAATGCCCAAAGTAAACAGTTATATGGGAATCATAAAAAGAAGTCTGGAGCCCTTTGTTGGCTTTCCTAGCTTTGGGCTTTACTCAGCATTCATCAAGCATCTATTGAGTGCACCTGTGAACCAACTCAGAGAATGTGACAGGTCATGAAGATGCTCTGCCAATATAAATTAGAGATGTTCCCCCCCAATTAGATATATAGGCAGTGCAGTAGTTTGGGCAGATGGATGCACTTATTCACACGAACACACACATAGCTCTTTATATTTTTGTACTTTGGACAAATAAAGTCTTAAAATATCCAGAGCCAGAATGCCTCCTGATGCTGTTTCTGCAACTTCCATTGTTTTTTGCTTCAGCGAGAGTCTGTTGCAAGGCTTAGTTTGTGAAGGTCTTTGAGATATTCAGTTAAATGGGAAGTACATTGTAGTAAGTTTTAATTATATAAACTACAAAGAGCATAGTAATTTTGAAAATGTTACCCTTATCTGTTTGCCTGTTCACTCTTCTTGTCACTTTTTACTTTATTCTTTATGATTTTTTTTCTGAGGACCTTCAGTAAGGTAAATTTATGGTCATACCTGGAAGCAACCCTGCAGATTTTGTTGTATATGCATTTCTGTTGTGTAGACAAATATAGGAGGAAATAGTTTTGTTTCACTTGAAGATGCCCAGACTGCTCTGTTTCTTCACCCAGACTCCTATAAATGAAGCAGTAGCACTTTCTGAATTTGAGAACTAAATGCAAAATATTTTGTCAGCAGTGATCTGAACTTTCTTGTGGATTGTTCTGAATGTAACTCTCTGTCAGGTCTTTCAAATGCACTCAGATATAATACTTGCTTTTATGCTTACAAGTAGAGTGAAGAAAGCAGCTCTCAGCTGAGGCAGCGAATGAGATACACTTCCCTGGGCTTTTAAACAGACCTATACAGTGCCACATCCATAGTGATACCAGATTAGTGTAGAGTTCCTTTATCTCAGCAATAGGCAGTAAACTAAACTTTCCTCTTTCTTTTTTTTTTCTATTACTTATTGAAAAACAGTAAAGATAATGATGACTATTTGGTGAGAAGAGAGTGCTTTTCTATTTCATCAGCGTACTCGACACTGATTTGTTCTCTACTCTGAACAGCAGCATATCTGAGAATTAATGTCAACAAAGTTACAGTTTTACTGTCTCTTTTCCTGTTTGCTGTAAAGGAGAGAAATTGCAGCTGACAATCAGAACAGCAATTTCTCAGCCACTTCATTGGCTGAGAAAAGGGTGAAAATGGGAAGAGACCATTCAAGAGCTGAGTGGCTTTCCCACTGGCGTAACATGAGGGAAGCTTGGTTTTGTGCTTCTTCAAGAACAGACATACTGAGTTGCCTCACTTCTCACTTTTGGTATTTAATTTGTATAGCATGCGTAATAGATGTCAGGTCTTGCTCTGAACCAGAGCAGAGACTGTTACAGGTGCTGCTTTCAATGTATCATTAAAAATGTACCATTGTCATGATGGTGAGTTATGTTGCATCCATGGCTAGTTGTGCTGCTTTATAATTTTAAACACCTGTGAGGGTCTAACCTGGACAGTGGGGCAATATGAAGTCAAGCAGCTGCTTCTGAACTAGCCTTCCTCAAAGCAGCTTCACACTGCTTCTGTACCTTTGAGATATCTCCAGCTGCTGGTGACAGCCTGGCCACACCACAGTGGCAGGTTGTCTGCTGGGCAGCCTTCAGGTCTCCAGAGCTGGTGTGGTAGCAGCAGGACACCAGCCACATGAGTAACTCTTAAAACTGCATGATCTGAAGAAGGAAATCTTTAATATGACTCCTCTTTTACAATACCTGCATTTTAGTGCAAAATGCATTCCTAAATAAATAGAAGATTGACATAATCATTCTTAAGCAAAACCCTTCAGGTAGCCTTATCTGTGTAAAGTAGTCATACCCATCAGGTAGTGTCATACAGGCTTCTCCTCTATTCTTTTAAGAACAAAGCAGTAGCTCTAACTGAGCCATTTATTTCATAAAATCTTCAAATAACTGAAGCTTAAAGGCTTGATAAAAACTGGAGCCAGAGAACTTTTCTTATTGCTTTTTTTCTTATGCCGTCTTTCACAAAAAGTAAATAAGTTCTCTAGATGCAGGGTTTTTTAAATTCACGTCATCTTATCTTGACTAAAATACTCAAGGAAAGAAAGCTGATTGCAGTGTGGATTCTTTTAAATCCAGGTTATATAAATTACTGAACTTAATGAGGCTTCCATGCTGCCCAAGGGTGCTGCTGTTCACCATGCATTTCAACCCTTCCTGTGCCTGTAAAGAGCATCTCATCCCTTTCAGTTTTTCTTGCTTCTTTTCCTGTATCTTGAAGATCTAACGAGTACTGCTAAGCTGGACCTGGACATCAGATGGTAGGATGCCTGTGCAGGACTACACTGAAGGAAAAAGCGTGGCACGTCGCTACTGCATTATTAGTAGTTTGAGTCTAGGAGCAGAAAAGAAAGAGAATTGTGAGACATTAACATCTTGCTAGTATGTAAGAAGGAAAGTGACAGTAGGTCAGATTTACCCTCTTCTTTGCCTAAAGGAAATCTTCCTTATATTCCTAAGAAGTCCATGAGTATACTATTGTGTCATCTTTGAGATACTGTAGAATAATGCATAGATCATCTGAAAACTTTTTTTTTTCCTTATTTTTGCTTTGGTGCTGAATAGTACTTGAATGTGTGAGCTCCAGTGCAAGAAACCTTGAGTTGATCAAATGCTGAGAGCCGTATTAGAACTGCCTGCAGTTGTTCATATTCAGAATTTCAATTTGCACATTCTAGTGTATCTGTCAGTTTGACTCAGAATTTCCCTTACTAGTTTAATTAATTCACTTCAGTTCATCTTTTTTCCCCAGAAGCAGAAGAAAGGAAAGTGAATAAGATCTGTCATTCTAACAAGATGATTATCAGCTCAATTAAATCAGCTCAAATTAAATTAATGGTGATGTGTGATAGACATATTTTCATTCAATGCAGCAATCTAACTTGTCAGAAACCAGATTTTTATATATATTTGAGATGAATACAGGTGACTTTGAATTTCTAATTGGCAGAGCACATAAACAGAACTATGTGGATCAAAGAAGTGTTCTTACATCTGAATTTTGCCATGGTTTTATTTTCCTTTTACCCACCATTTACAAGATTGTATACCATTGTCATTTTTGAGTTTGTATTCATGACATTCCACCAATGTTACTTATAAAGTGTGGAGAAAGAAAGGATGGACTACTTCCATGAAACTCTTAACACGTCAGAATCTCACACTTGGAACTTCTGGGTTACTCAGCATCAACAAGGAGCTCCAGTTTCTTGACTGTAGACTCATGTTTGTCTGTATGCATATACACATGCATGAAAATATATTTTAGAGAATGTTTAGGCTGCACAGTTAATCACATGGGAAACTATGCTCTGGTGTATGTCCCCAGCCCTGAAAGCAGGCATAGTCTGGTCTGTCTTGAGCCAAAGCGTGATGTCATTGCAAACAGTTTTCTAAGTCTGAGCTGTTAAACTGCAAAGAAGGGGGTATTGCATTTATGCAAATCTGAGATATTTCAGTAATGTGTTCAAGATGGGTAGAATTGTACAGAAACAACATATTTCAACACAATAGCTAGCTGCTTGCTGAGATGCATGTCCTTCCTGCAAGGCATAGAGAGCCACGATCTTCTGAAGATAGTGTTGCCAGACTGTTTTTTTTAATTGCAAAATAACTTATTTCGTAGCCTCATTTTTGGGAAGAGCTGAACTGTTTTCTGGAACCTAAACCAGCCAAACAAAGATATCAAACAAAAAACATTATTAGAAAAGTTCTTGTCATGGAAATTCTCTATTGAAATAACTAAAGGTTGGCAAAGTTTTAAGTATCAGAAATCATTGCTAAAACTCCCTGCTAGCTTCTCTCATAATATAATTTTTCATGTTGTTGGTTGGGTTTTTTTTTTTCTAATGAATGTTCAGCTGGCCATACTTGTTCATGTCCCAAGGAAAATTAAAAAAAAAAGTACTTTGCATAACAGACCAAGGGACTTTGTCCCAGTATGCTGGAGGAAGGAGTAAACACTCCAAGCTCACTTCTTGTATTTGTTTGGGATTGCTGCCATGGTTGTTATCAGCAGGGACAAGACTAGGAATTGAGCTCCCTGTGTGCAGAAAGTGAGTCTGTCTGCCAGCTCCCACTCTGTGTTCTGGCTGTCCCGTGTCCTCTGGCTGTTTTGTGTCAGGGTTGGAGTGGAGAGGAAGAGTCAGAGTCTTCGTTAAAATGGCATTGCTCCTTTGGAAGTCCTGGGACAGTGTTTCAGAAGGAGGGCCCAGGTAAGGGCAGCCAGTGAGCCTACGGAGATGAGTGGAGATGCTCACCTGGGAAGCTTCCATTCCAAAGAGGAGGCTGAGGAGGAACTTGACTTTTATGGATTTCTGCTCACAGAAGAGACATCTCATGACCCAAGGAATTTTTCAGTCTGGCACAAGAGAGGTTCAAGAACTAGACCACAAGCTCACCATTCACGTTGCAAGACCAAAGCAGTGAATGCTAATTAGGCCAAAATCAACCACAAAATGAGATGGACCATGTTTTGAATCAATGAAGGCAGGTAAACATTGGAAAAAAAGAGAGCCTCTTAACTGGATTGGTACATGGTCAAGTGATTTTTTTCTGTTAAAATGCCATCAGCAGTTTGCTGTTGCCCTTTTTATTTTTGTGGGGACTAAAAGAATGGCTGGGAAGAAGCACAAATGGATTTCACTGTGTGATTTAAATCCAGATGTGAAATATTAATAATGTAAATACAGATATCTGCAGTGAGTGGCCATCACAGGTCATAACTTGTCAGTCACCACTGAAAACTGAAAAAGAGCTGGTGCAAAAGCCAGAAGATGTGCAGAGATCAGGTCCTCCATCCTGGCTGACTGCAAACTGGTGCAGGACCATTGAGGGGAAACCCCAAGGACTATGTTTATTTGTATCTCAAAAGAGTAGACATAAAGATCAGGTTTTGGACACCTAAACCATGCTTCTGTGGGAGCAAGACACCTCGATACTTGTAAAAGCTTTGTTTAAAATGATTGTGGCTGTACTTCTGATGAAGGCTCTGAATCATAGCTTTGGAGGGTATCTGTTCCATCTTTTGGCTCTGGGATACGTTTC
Source organism: Pterocles orientalis (assembly GCA_011057875.1). Lineage (NCBI taxonomy): Eukaryota > Metazoa > Chordata > Aves > Pterocliformes > Pteroclidae > Pterocles > Pterocles orientalis. Next base: position 355,273 of record WKFP01015444.1, on the reverse strand, counting down.
ACCTAGACGTTGGAAAATTGATCACCATGTGGGTAGAACAAAATTTGAAAGTAACTTGTAAATATGCTTTACCTTCAAAAGCTTTTAATATCCTGTCTTTTCATTATATTGTTGCAGATGTGGTTCTGATGAGTTGAAAAAAGAGTTCCTCGTACCAACTATAGCTGGAGACTTTGTGGCTTGCTTGGGAATCAGTGAAGGGGTAGCTGGGTCAGATGTCGCAAGTAAGTTAACCTAGCAAATTGACAGTTTTAGACAGCCTGGTATTTTAATGGAGAGAATCTGGTTTCCCCGACCCTTCCTTTTGCAACTATTATTTGTAAGAAAGACAAAGGAAGGAAAGTCTGGTGTGGTGAGGGCAAAAAATAATATTCCAGGAGCAGTAACACTTGCTTCTGCTGCATCCAAAAGCAATCAAATAGAATGTATTTGTCAGTGAATCAATAGCTATAATCCTTTATGGGCTGAACACAGCAGATTTATATGCAGCTGTCATGCTGGCTCTGGATTTCTCCTAGAGTTTGTCCTGCTTCTGCCTTATCTGTTCTGTCCAAGTTCACCACTGGAGTTGCACAGACACCATCAGTTGTGCAAACCTGCAGACCTATGTGATAGGGTGTGTGGCCCATTCAGCTGCACTGAAACTTGCACTTCCTTAGACCTCTCCATTGAACATCATCAAGTTGCAATTAGTCCATTCTCAAAACGATGGCATCACACTTTCACAATGGGTTCCTTTCACTCATTTGTAGCTCATCTCAGCCCCTTCTCTCATTCCTGTGCAGCAAAAATGTCTCTGAACTGGTGATTGTTTTATTTAGAGCTAATGAAAAAATTACCATGTCAAATCTATTAGCTTTGTGATTTAGTTAGCTTGCATGCAACTGGTTTTCTTGTTTTAGTGTAAGAATATGTTTAAAAACATTGACAGATGAAACTATTATTCTGAAGTGCCTGAGGCCATAGGTAATTTGAACAATTAAATTTAAATAGATATTGTAGAAAAAGTAAAAGATATCTCACCTGACTGTAGATTGTGGGCTTCAAGTGAAAGGGAATGACAAGAAACCCCTTTTTAGAGGTTTTGCTGTTGGACACAGGATGGCTAAATTGAACACATTGTAGTCTTACAAATTACTGAGATGTCTTCCTGCAGACAAAATCGATGAGTTTAACAGAAGTTTTTTTGCTCAGCAAAGCAAGCAGGGTCCTATGTCTATCTCCTTGACCAAGCTCATGTTGTTTTCTCAAGACAAATAGGTAATTATTCAGTGCAAGGGTGGAGCAGGTACTTTTCAAGAAAGTTAATGGGGGTAATGAAATAATGGGACTAAATCTTCCTGCATGATCCATTGCTGTTTTCATTCCTAGTTAATTGATTTTGTTCATAAGAAAAATTCCATAATTGTTATAGACTTGTTTTTCATTAAAATAATTGTAAATTTTGGTTTTTCTAATGTACAAAATATATAATTTATTTTAATTAATGTTTCACTAGTTTAATTAGATGATTATCAGAACTTTCTAAATATTATTTTAATTTTTTATGCAGTGTTGCAGATAACAAGTAAGATAAATCTTTTTAGCTGCATGTTGTTTATCAGCTAGTTTAGTTGGAATTATATACTTGGATTAATACAGGAAAAGAGAAATTCAGAATTGACTAGGATTATCTGATGAACCCAGACTGCAGCTGGGAGGCAGACTACAGGATGAAAAGATAATACCTTTTCACTTGTCATAGAAGATCTGATCCCCAGTATCAGTCCAGAAACCAACTTATCATGCTTCTAAAGGGTAACTAAATGGACCACTTAGGCATGAGCAGCACTAGCTTATGTTCTCAGTAGCACTGTTTTGTACAAGATGGGGAGACCATATCACCTCCAGGTGGCCCAGCCTTAAAGTAAACTGAACTGTGTGAAACTGCATTTGATACTTCCTTTAGTTTCTCATGTTATTAGGATGTTTGTCTCCCTTAGATAAGCGGAGGGGTAGTAAAGTTCACATGTGAAGCTTCTTCCTGTTTAATGGCCTTCGACACCGTGTCCCACAGCATTCTCCTAGAAAAGCTAGTGGCTCATGGCTTAGACAGGAGCACCCTTTCTGGATAAAAAACTGGCTGGATGGGCGAGCCCAGAGAGTCATGGTGAACAGAGTTAAGTCCAGGTGGTGGCCAGTCACCAGTGGTGTTCCCCAGGGATCGGTTTTGGGGCCTGTCCTGTTTAACATCTTTATCAATGACCTGGATGAGGGGATTGAGTGCTCCCTCAGTAAATTTGTTGATGTCACCAAATTGAGCGGGTGTGTTGATCTCCTTGAGGCTTTGCAGAGGGATCTGGACAGGCTGGACCCATGGGCTGAGGCCAGTTGTATGAGGTTCAATAGAGCCAAGTGCCGGGTCCTGCACTTTGGTCACAACAACCCCCTGCAATGTACAGGCTCAGGGGAGAGTGGCTGGAAAGCTGCCCAGCAGAGAGGGACCTAGGGGTGCTGGTCAACAGCCGGCTGAACATGAGCCAGCAGTGTGCCCAGGTGGCCAAGAAGGCCAACGGCATCCTGGCCTGCATCCGAAACAGTGTGGCCTGCATCCGAAATAGTGTGGCCTGCATCAGAAATAGTGTGGCCAGCAAGACTAGGGAAGTGATTGTGCCCCTGTACTCGGCACTGGTGAGGCCGCACCTTGAATCCTGTGTTCAGTTTTGGGCCCCTCACCACAAGAAGGACATTGAGGGGCTGGAGCAGGTCCAGAGAAGGGCAACGAAGCTGGTGAAGGGTCTGGAGCACAGGTCTTATGAGGAGTGGCTGAGGGAGCTGGGGTTGTTTAGTCTAGAGAAGAGGAGGCTGAGAGGAGACCTTATCACTCTACAACTACCTGAAAGGAGGTTGTAGTGAGGTGGGGGCTGGCCTCTTCTCTAAAGTAACAAGTGATAGGACAAGAGGAAACGGCCTCAAGTTGTGCCAGGGGAGGTTTAGTCTAGATACTAGGAAAAATTTCTTCACTGAAAGAAGTCACCAGCAAACTTCATTAGGATATTCTTATTCTCCTTTTAAAGGTCATTAATGGAAGTATTAAATAGATTTCATCCAAAGGCTGATATCCAAGAAAGAGCTCCAATAGTACCCTCCCTGCACTTCAGCACTTCTTTTAATGCAACTTGATGCAATTTCCCCTTTGCCAAGTTCCTTACCCACATTATCACTTCTGTCCTAATTCTTATCTTTTCAAAAATTTCAACTCATGGTTACCTAGTAAAATCATAGCTTAGTTTGCTTGGGTTCAACAGGATTTTTCCTGTTGTGGTTTTCTCTAGAAAATCCATTTTCATAATAAACAAATAAGGTTGGTTTGAAATAAGGTACCACTAGTAAGCTGAATTCTCTTTCCTTTACAAACATATTCTAAGGCTGTGCAAATTGCCAACACCACTAACCTCTGTTTTTACTGATTTTAATTTCTGTACAGTCCTTTCTGTAGATGTCTTGCTTTGTCAGCTACATTAGGAATCTTTTTGTAATCTCATGTGAAATATTTCTTTATTTTTAAGGCATCGTCTATATGCCATATTGTTTTTTCTCATTCTCTTTTTATTTCTGTGGCTGAAACATTTTTTTTTGCTGCCTCAATCTTCTTGGATTTTGTTGGATTTCATCTGCAAGCTTTAACTTCATTTGACCTGTGACAGCTTTTACCTTCTGACCTCCAAACTATAGCTTACGTTGATGATTAATCTCTTTCCTTTCCTGTAGGCCATCTCCTGTTTTTTGAAGTTTTTGTGGTTTTTTTTTCCTGTGCTGATAGTGTAATTTCCAGATTTTCATTTTTGACTTTTAAGTAAATATGTTGCCTATCTTTGATCATAAGATTGACTTTAAAAGTTGAAGCTGACCTTGCCTTCTGTCAAATCTATTTGGATGCGTGGCTGGACTGACGAGCACCATGGAGAAGAAAACTTGAGTCTCAGGTATGTTGTGATTTGAATGGTGAGATGACCAGCTCTGGGTGTCTATATGGCACTAGTAAGATCATATGCCTTTTGATGATGTCTTGTGGTTTTTCCTGGGAGGAATCCTCACAGCATGCTCTTTAAGCTGTTGAGTTATAGACACCACAGGGTCATTGGTATGGACCAGCCAAAAATGAGTTATGGAGCACCCACTGAAGTAGCCTTTTCCCACAGCTATGTACTGTCAGGAAAAAGAATTACAGTTACATATTCCGAAGTGTCTTTGTAGCCATATCCCTGAGACTAAGTCCACTTGACTTTAGTAAATTAGTAGGTTTTCAAAGCCAGCTGTATTTTAAACATAAAACTTACTCACTGACTTAGTCATCTTTCTTCTAGTTAACTCTTCATAAGTTGATTTTATATAGTCAGTTCTCAAGTGTTTGAAGAAAACTGTCAGCCGTCACATCTGGGAATATTCAAACATTTCTATTAGTAAGGCATTTGTTCCTTAGTCTGTATTTGGGTAATTAGTCCCCCATGACGCCATGCTTGCAAGAACTGTTTACATTTGTGATAACATCACAGTGCTTATTATTCCTCTGCAGACCTTCCATGGAACCTCTATCTAATCTCTGTTCCACAACAAAGGGGTGTGTGACATAAATCACTGTGTATGCTCCCATACTTTTCACACTGCTTCAGGATAGTGTTCTATTTCTTATTCTGGCTCTTGTGTGTCCTTCATTTATTATTTAGTCTCCATGTATATGATTGTGTGGTGTTTGTGTCTGTGTACTAAGAGCATCAGTACTTCAGATTCCTTCAGTTTGTTGGCCTTCATTGTTATACAGTTTTTGTATTGAGGCCCTTGGACAGATTTGGCATAGTCCTTTCATTGACTGTGAAGATATGTCTATTGTTTTCATACACATTAGTACTATCTCTTTCCCTTGCTCTTCTTCATGATCCTTTTGTAAGTTCCTTTATCCATAGCTATACTCGATATTCCCTCGTCTTATACCTTATACAATTTTCTCCCATCATTTTTTTCCCGCGTCTTTCATTAAAAAGACTTATTTTCAGCTATGCTGACCTCAGTCCTAGTTTACCTTATAAATCATAGAATCACAGAATGGTTTGGGTTGGAAGGGACCTTAAAGATCATCAAGTTCCAACCCCCCTGCCATGGGCAGGGACACCTCCACTAGACCAGGTTGCTCAAAGCCCCATCCGGCCTGGCCTTGAACACCTCCAGGGATGGGGCATCCACAGCTTCTCTGGGTAACCTGTTCCAGTGCCTCACCACCCTCACAATCAATAATTTCTTCCTAATATCTAATCTAAATCTACCCTCTTTCAGTTTAAAGCTGTTAACCCTTGTCCTGTCACTACACTCCCTGATGAAGAGTCCCTCCCCATCTCTCCTGTAGTCCCCCCTTAAGTACTGTCTGGCTGCTGGAAGGTCTCCCCAGAGCCTTCTCTTCTCCAGGCAGAACAACCCCAACTCTCTCAGCCTGTCCTCATAGGGGAGGTGTTCGAGCCCTCAGACCATCTTTGTGGCCCTCTTCTGGACTTGTTTCAACAGTCTTTCTTATGTTGGGGGCCCCAGGCCTGGACACAGTACTCCAGATGGGGTCTCACTGGAGCAGAGTAGAGGGGGAGAACCACCTCCTTTGACCTGCTGGTCACACTTCTTTTTTGCAGCCAAGGACATGGTTGGCTTTCTGGGCTGCAAGTGTGCATTGCTGGGTCATGTTGAGCTTCTCCAACACCCCTGAGCCCTTCTCCTCCAGGGCTGCTCAATCCATTCGCCCTGTATTTGTGCTTGGGATTGCCTCAACCCAGGTGCAGGACCTTGCACTTGGCTTTGTTGAACTTCATGAGGTTCACACAGTCCCACCTGTCAAGCCTGTCCAGGTCCCTCTGGATGGCATCCCTTCCCTCCAGCGTGTCAACTGCTCCACACAGCTTGGTGCTGTCAGCAAACCTGCTGAGGGTGCACTCGATCCCACTGTCCATGCTGCCAGCAAAGATGTGAAGATCGGATACTTGGTTTTGCTTTATGATTAGAGCCTTGGGAAGAAGGTTCGTGTGCAGATTGAGGTGGGTGTGTATGAAGGTATAACCAGCTGACTTAAACATGCCTACCCACTTCACTCAATATCTGAGTCCTACCCTCCAATCCTACTGCCTCCCTCAGTAGGTGGCCTGTTATGGACTTTATAGTCTAATTAGATTTACAGGTGCTATTAGGGGTGTGTTAGGGTTCTCCTAGATCATCAGTTACTTGAAGTTCAATTTCAGGGGAAGGAAGCCAGCCAGCCCTTCAGAAATTCTGCTGTAGTGTAAATAATAACTAATGATTCACTCCAGCTGTCTCTTGCAGCTAGGGCTGCTTGCAGTGTGATGTGAACACTGACAGATAAAAATAAGATCATTTTTTGCCAGGGGGTATAAGTAGCATGTGTTTAAAAATACTTCATCTATATATTCTTAGCATTTAGACTTGGCCTTTTGAAAGTTTACTAGCTTTGAATTTATTATGCCGTTCTGACCAAGAACGTGCAGGAAGTGCGGGTACGTATATCTTTTTGCGTACACAGACACTGAGGCTTATCTTGGTTTAAGTCAGGACTCTGAAATTCATGGCCTCCTCAGTGACTAACATGCACAGTAACAGAAACACATAATAGATCACCTCAGACTGAAATGTTTCTGGTTCAAGTTTTTGATGACCAGATTTTCTTAGGGAAAGTTTTATGCTTTCATCCATTGGGGTGAAGACTCCACCTAAAGGAGGGTGAGAGAAGTGGTCTGGTTTTCCTGGCTTGTTTTCTGAGACTTGTCCAGATGGGTCTGCCTTTTGCAGCCTGGAAGGGTTAGAGGAGTTGGGGGGCATGAAGGGAGGACCGAGTAGTATTGTGTGTCTGAAAGCAAGAGTGACTCTGCCTGTCATACAGGGACCATCTTATCCATCCTGCACAAGAATAACCCTTCATTTACTATGTTTTGAAATAGATGTCAAGACAACAGCTGTGAGAACAGGCAATGAGTATGTCATAAATGGTGGTAAGAGGAGGACTACATCTGGGTGCCAAGCAGACTGGATGTGCTTACTGGCAAACACCAGTGAAGGACCTCCCCATCAAAATAAATCTCTCATATGTCTGCCAATGAATCTACCTGGTAATAATACAGAATTCTTTCCTTTCTAATTTGATTTTATTGGTGGTTTTGTGTATGCCCAATCCAAGAAGGAAAGGTGTTTGACAGAAAGGACAGCACCCATAAATGCTCTTCTAAGTTAGGTGTTTCACTGTCATACAGAGTTGGTTCTGAAATGCATTTGCACACTTCCACAAAAATGTAGGGGACAAGAAGAAACAGCAGGGAAGTTAAATATTTTGCAGACTTCAGCTTGTGACTCCCAATTAATTTTATGTGGAGAGACCTTTTCACCAAAAATAAATTTATAAAAGTTGTTCAGATACATTTGCATGGGATTATTTCATAATCTTCTGTGAGAATGAATAGACAAGTCAATTCCAAGGACAAAATTAGTGCCTCAAATAAATCATTAAAAATAGAGCCAACATTTTTTTTTTAAAGTTATAACATCCAGTGTCTTTTAGTTTTGGAGAAGTTGCACAAAACTTCTGTCTTGGGTTTCTGACCACAAAAGGCATGAAGATGCAAACTCCACAAATAAATAACATATTACTCTGTTTACATAGCTCTTTGCTACATATGAACTATATGTAAAATGTTCTTAAATTATCTTTCAAAAATTGTGTTAAACTCTTTCCTGTTTTTTATAAGGACTGGTGAACAGAATGTATACTACTTTTTTCAATTAATGGAGAAGTATGAATGGAGAAGTATTTTTAAGCTTGCTGTCTTACTTCTTCAGAAAATATTGAAAGTGATTCTCGAACATGAAAATAAAAGGACAAAGAGTTTAGATATTTCAAACTTGGGAAATACATGGGAAGTTCCTCTCAAAACGGTCTTATCCCAGATGCCAGCACCTGCCTCCCAGGAGCCCATGGGCAGTACCCGACTCAGGGTGGGTTTACTGACCAGCTGTATTGAACACTAGAAGGACGCAGTGCTGTGCTGTGATTGTATTGTGTGGAGGGTCCTGATCTTCCTCCAATAACCGTCCTCCACCACCCAACCTGGTGGTCTTGCCGAAGACAAGTGCAGGCATACCCAGGGTGCACTGTTTCAGCAAGAGGTGCTAAAGCTTTGTGGCTGTGCTTTACAAAGGGATCTTTTTGCCAGGGCGCTACTCTCAGAATCTGTTTAAATTACAAAAATAGTCTGTGAGTTAAATGTGGGCTGCACTGAAAGCTTCAAAGACCTTGGAAACAGGGACTTGTTTTCACCAAAACCAAGTCTTCTTCAAAGACACTAAAGAAAGACATCCTGATCTAAGGGTACAAGTTTCTTTGGTACAGTCCACACAGTTTCTGTTCCTGAGTAGTCTGCAGACCTTGGAGCAACAGTGTGCTGTATGCATAAAGGACACCATTCAGAGAGGACAGAGTCAAGGGTACGTTGGCAGGGACCTTTGCAGTTTTAACACCTGTTCAAAAGTTTTTAAACCTTTTTGGTTTTCACTCATTTTGATATTTTAAAAATTATTCAATATACTAATATACTTAGTATATAATGTAAAATATATTAACATATTTTAAATATAGAATATCTATTTAGCATATAATAATGTATATTAATATGTTTATATATTCATATCAATATTAAAACCTATGGCATTTCTATTCATTTAATTCAAAGTATTTTATTTAGAAAATATGTCATTATCAGCATTTCTTATGTAGGGACACCACCATGGCAGTGAAATGAAGGTCTGTATGTTCACCTAATGAATCAGACTAAGAACAAAACCCAGGTCTCCAATGTTGCAAAAGAGGGTGATGAGAGCTACTTAAGGGGATATCTTGCAAGTGAATTTCGGTATGGAGTAAGTCAAGCAAGTAAGTGAGTTGCCTTGGGAATTAAGCAAGTTCTGAGCAGGTTGTGTATTTCTACAACCTCTGCTCCTGCAAGACAGGCTTTGAATGGGAGCTTACAGAAGATGGACCTGAGCTGCTTCACTAGTTGTTGAGTTTGTCCATATTGATAAATCATGAGCAAATGTGTAACTCAAAGCCAGAATCTCCCTGAATTTCCAGGCAAACTCATTTATCAACCATATGTGTGAAGTCCTCTGTGATTTTTCATAAAAGGGTCAGAGTGTAAGTGCAATACTACTTCTCTGAGATCAGTTTTCCAAAAACAGCAAAGCAGCCAACCCACTGTTAGAGGCAGATCAAATACACAGAAATTGACTTGGTGGCCTTCATCTACCTTGCTTACTGCAAAAAGACATGTGAGTCACTGTAGCTTTAGGGGGGGTGTTGTTAGGTCACATATTTGGAGCAGAAAAATTGCCTGGGTCATCTGAAGCTAATTTGCAGAGGTATAGAAGTCTTCCTAGAAACAAAAATTGCACTCCTCAAAGTGTATGTGCTGTCATTCTTCCACTTGATACAGATATCAACCTCCGAAAGGGTCACTGTACCAAGACTGGTGACCTTTTGAAATGACATATTAAGAAGTTGATTGTGCTCAGTGGGTGGGTCATATTGGAAAGGAGATTTTTCAGGAAGACAGAGAGGAAAAGAATGAAAAGTCTGCCATTTGACACAGATGGGAGGAGGAAGCTCCAGCTGTTTTGATACATCCTAAGGATGTCTGTCTGCCAAAGATTGTGCTCCTTAGAGGGCAGCAGACTGAGACTGTATGGGAAGTGTCTGGAGGACATCACCGAATGATGCGCTATCGAGTGTCTGTAGATGTATGTGTGTCAAAGCTCAAGAACGAGTGTGTTATCTCTGATTAACTGCTGCAGTCATCAGCCTTTATGGCAGAGGAAGGAAGGAATCCATGGCACAGTGGTAGCTTATTCTTTGCAGGAAGCTGGAAGACATGGGAGACTAGTCCAGCATTTTTCACCAAAATCTCAATTGTTTCATGCTTGTATAATGTGGTGATTAAAAAATAAAAGAAAAAAAATTGCCAAGTCTGAAGGCAAATTACTAACTTCAGCAGCTGGTAGTTTATTGGAGATATGAGGTGAGATTTGCTTCTTCTAATTTTAGGTATGTACAGTCTCTACTCTGGAGTGAAGCAAATTATGGTCTAGATTTGACAGACACTATCTCTCATAAAGGGAATTTTGATAACTGCAGTGTGGATTCACAGTAGATAATCAGGTGAATACTCCTCATACGAAAGATGTCTTTAAAAATTGAAATTCTTATATGATGAAAGAGAATCTGACAAGTTGTAAAGTGTCTGTAAGACATATAGACAAAAGGCTTGCAGCCCTAGTCTGGTAACTATGTGCACTGGTTTGTCCTCTGAGTCCTCAGATAGCACTAGGGTAGATTGCGAGGAGGAGATAATAAAGAGAAGAGCATCCAGGAAAGGGGAAAGAGCATGTTTCTCAGGTTGTAATTTAAAATATGTCTCTTTCCATTTGTAATGGCACTAAATGGTGCCAGGGACAGCAACTGCCTTTCTCTTAAGATAGAATATAGGAAATAGATTGTCAGAAGGCTGGAAGAGTGGGAGAAAATGAAAAATCAAGGATGCCTGGGAAGAAATGCCCAGGAGGAGCTAGAGCAATCCATCTCAGTGACATTGGTGCAAGTAGCACACAAATGGCTCCGTTAGTGATTTTAGTAAGTCAAGCACTTTGCCTTGCTAGATTGAGATTTGTGTGTTATTGGATGGCTTGTGATTTATTTAATACAGACAAACTCTAGGAGTTATCAAGGCAGATGATATTTTCTGATGGTGGTAATTTTTAGTGTGTAGTAACCCTTACGAAGAGAATGAAGATAATTAAACTAAGTAAAGGAAGATTTTGATGCCCATATTGTAGCCAAAGAGACGATTATGTGTCTTCACAAGAGAGAAAATGTAGAGTATGTGCTAGCAACAGAGGGGGCACTACATGAGGCTGATGCAGTTTGGCCTCCTTCTGGATGAGAAACATGGAGTAATCTAAGAGCAAGTGAAACCAGTAAGGCACAACAAAGTGGGGATGCTGCTGGATTTGGGAAATGTGGACATACAACCCAACGTGGAAGAAGCACAAATAGAAATCATTAACACATTCAGTTCCCTAACCAAACTGTTAAGAAATTTCTTCAATAGTTGTTACAGTATGTGGATCTGGTTTAGCACTATTGATTGATTTAACAATGTAAAGAACAGGCTGCAGTTGTACTATTTCCAGCAGAGTCTTTAGTAAACCACCCGCTAACAAGAGAAGGAAGTGCATCTTCACATGGGTGAGGAGCAGTGATTGCATAAAAGCGTCTGGGAGCAGGCTGAAGACATGATCTCTGAGACTGTCAAAGAAACCAAGCAGTAATATTCCAATGGGAAAAGATGTTCCAGAAATCATTTGGGCCTGTAAGTGGTTCAATGTGTGTTTGTTTAGCTCTGATTTTAATACAGAAACAAACCACAAATGCTTTTTTTGGCATGACTGGCTGCAAATTTATGAATAATTTTCAATCCAAGAGTCAAAAAATTTTTATACAGCTGTCCTGATTTTCTTCCTACGTTGAACACATATCAAAGCAAGTATTTCTAACACATAATCTGTTTATAGATTTGCTGATGGAGAAAAAATTTGAGTCGAAGATGTGGAAGTCTATGTGGACTATATTCTGAGAGCAGTCTTGTCATTTGGAAACAGTGCCAGTGTTTCATCTCTGCTGAGAGATGAAACTTTCCATACCCTTATTCAATGCAGCTGGAGAGAGTGAATTTGAAGGAAATGACTGTCAACTTCGTCTGCCTGCAAAACCAAAGTAATTGTCACGTGGCTGAAGGTGTCCTGTCAGTAGAAGTAGAGATGTCTGTATTATTTCAGAAAGAGATGTTCACTGAAAGCCATGAAGGATAGCAAGGTACAAACAAGTACAGAAATGGACCACAGCAATCTGTGCAGTGACCAACTCCTACTAAGCCATATTAGAGAGTAATAGAGGATTGGAAAAAAAATAGAATAAAAGAAAAATATTACCACAATACCTCCTCATCACAGAACTGGTTAGAATAACATGTATGTGGGTAGTAAAATGTTTGGTTTTCTGCAAAGACATACATGCTGATTTGGAGGACTGTTTTTTTACGTATATTGGCTTGGCAGATGTAATCAGGATGATTTGGACAAATCTTCAGAGCTGGTTGTTGGCCTCAGTTTACCTCTGAAACATTCTTGACTTCCATCCTGAATATTCCCATTAGCCCCAGAGCAATAAGGAGGTAAAACTGAAGACAAGGGAGTTGCTGCAAAAAATCAGTGGATGTCTGTTGAACTCTCATGGCACAGTGGTAAGCCATGCTTGTATCTGAACCATAACAAGAAAGAACTTGTAGCTAGGAAGAAACAAACAACAGGTATAAGTCCTACCTAGTGTGCCTAGGGAGGTGAAGTCTTATGTAGACAAACCTGAGGGTACCAAGTTCATCTCCAACAGACTATTGCCCATGCGGTCAGAGTCAGTGCTGTGCAGGGAGGTCTGTGGGGAAGCAAACCCTCTTCACAAGAATGTCCACAGGAAAATTCAGACAAATGAATTGTGATCATTATGAACCCTCTGTGACTACTTAGATGAATTAAACAATATTTTCTAGGCTATCATAAAATACATAGTTTTAACAAAATTTGGAGTTGATATGGATTGTTGTGTGTTTGTAGCATTTATGAATGTGAGTCTAACCTTTTCATTCTTAGGAAAAAGCAGTGTGATTACAAGCTCTCTCTTCTACAGGTACCAGAAAAGATCAGAATAGGGTAGAAAGGTAAAAATAAATATGGAAGAGAGGGAAAGAAGAGGACTTCCAGGAGCAGAAATTCTCTAGTTGCAGCTTAAAACATGGATTGTTAAATGTTTCTTTATTATTTCACTGCAGTGCAGGCACAAAGCAAATACTGCTAAATGGAATTCCAGCATTTTAATATAGTGCACTAAAATCAAACCTAAGCAAATAAATATTGTAGTTTCAAGATGTACATGAAGTAAGATTATTACTACTAGTACACAATAATGAAAAGTGGGACCTTTACAATTGCAGCTTCTGGTTTGCTGGTTAAATAAAATGGAAAAACACTTAAAATAGGATAATGGGCTATTTCACTCTTAAATTCGAGAATACTGTTTTGCTCTAGTCTTGGCACATACCTTCACATCTGCAAACTTCACTTTCTTAAAATGCTGTACTTGTACACAGTTCTTCTATTTTTTGTGGCCCTTCTAATATTCCTTTTTTTCTTCAGGGGTTCACGTTGCTAAAAAGATAGACAAACTAGGCATGAGGTCATCATTCAAAGATGTAAGGATCCCCAGCAAAAACCTCATCGGTGAGGAAGGAAAGAGTTTTACGTATCAGATGTTACAATTCCAAGAAGAGCGGCTGTGGGGAGTGGCCACTGGTAAGTCATCATTTGTGCTTCTAGGGCCAGGCAGGGACACAGGGGTCACCCTTTGCATGACTAACAGCACTTTCCTTTTATTGCAAATTGCAATGACCTCTTACAGTCTATGAAATCTGTCATCGCCTGGATACAATCAACCTTCCCTTTCTGTAGGAAAACTTGAAATAGAAAATATTTTGTGAGGCATCACAGAGGTTGGTTTTGCCTTGTTTCTTTTTCTTGGTCCTTTTCTGCTGATAAGAAAATATGTCATCGTGTTATATCTGCTACAAAGATAGCACAAAGGCTATCAAAATACTGACATAAAATAGAAGGATGATGACTCTTCCTGTAGTACAGTAAGCTATGATGTTTATCCTGGATTTCAGAAAATTAACAGTAGCTGTGTAAAGAAGTGGGTCTTACAGGATATAAGAGCTTTGTTTTGGAGATCTGTTTTACTTCTGTACACTATGGACAGAAGTGGTACAGCACCAAATTCCTTTCCCTGAAGTTAAGCTGTCACAGAGTTCCTGTAACTCGGAACTCGGGGCATACTCGCATCTGCATATTTGAGTTACACAGATTCTGGATATTGCAGGTAACCAGATACAAGTCTGGATTGTTTATTTTCAGCCTTCCAATCTCTGCCCCCCCACCCCACAGTGTTCGTTTCTTCAACTTAAATATAATGCAGTTCACTGTAGGAAGATTGGTCCTCTTTAAATTTTAGGGTTTTTGAACTAATCTCATCGTATATGTGCTCCTGGGCATACCCCATCTGTTACTGTTTGTGTGTGGCTGCGAAATTGGGAACTCTAAGAAGTGATTTTCTGATTCAGTGACCAAATAAAAAAATCACTCCCTGTTGTGGATTGATCCCAGACCAAATATTTTGGAGTTCAAATGCTTTAAAAAAAACTTTGGTTTGGGCCAAAATTCTTAATTCAGCCTGAGATAAATAGTAAATGTGAGAGTAGTTTTAGCAAAGAGCAGGAGGTTAGACTTGGAAGGGATGTCACTTCAGGCTCAGGCAAGGAGACGTGGTCCTCCTGCTGGGGCTTCTTTAATCGAGGCATACACAGACTGCAAAGAGGTGCATCGTGCATTTTTATGCTCAGTTTGAAGTCTAAGTTAGGCAAAAAATCAGAAACTCTGGGCCTCAGAGAGTCTCTGCAGGCAGCAGAGTAGCCTACGGTGTTAGTCATGCCCTAGGCAAAAGTGACACACGCTGAGAGCATCAGAACACAAAGCCTGGCAGGTTAGATCACTCCTGTTAAAACCACTGGCAGTTTGGTACTGTCCAGTCTTGCACAACCACCAGGCAGTTACCATGCTTTGCCAGGAAGCGGGACACCAGGTTTCAATTCTCCTTTTTCCCCAGAACAACACGGCGGGAGCAGGCGAGCCCTTGCCCTGGCTGAGCAGTCTGGGAAGGGCACCTTTGCCTCCCCTGCCATGGCCAGGCAGGGGCCAGCAGGGAAGAGCCTTGGAGCTCACCAAGGGAGGGGGAGCTGCCTCCTACAGCATAGTGACCCGTGTGTTACACCTTGCTGGACCCCCTGCTTTTGCTTTTATCCACTATCTGATATAAAATGCATGAAAGCACTGGGAGCAGGGACAAAAACCGTGGTTTGGGCCAAGTTACAAACTTCAGAGGTAACCAGTTGTGGTAAACAAGAAAAAAGAGTAACTGATGTCCTAAGGGAGCCAGGTACTTGATGGATCTGTTTTGTTACACCATGAATCTCGCTGTTAGCTTCCAGTCCTGCAAATGATTTTACATGTGTTCAACCACAAGTGTTTTGCTGAAGGTGGACATGTGCAAAACTGTGTAAATGCCTTCAGTAGTTTTGCTATTAGGTCTGCATGTGTAATCCTAGTCCTCACTTCTGGCCCTCAGAAGGGCATTTCTGTACCTTCCCAGTTCACAACTATTCATGTAACACTGAAAATCACCAGTCTGCCTTTAAACACTTTAGGGACCAGTCCAGGCATCCTCACTTGCACTGCTTCCTAAAACTTGGAAAGTTAACTGCTGTTCTTTTCTTTCTTTCATTTTTTCTTTCCTTTTTTGGGGTTGTTCCATTGGGGGGGGGGTTGTTTGATTATTTTTAGGTGTTTTTAGTATCATGTGCTTCAGCCTTCTCTTTGTTTATTAAATATCTTCTTTGTAGCTAGATTTCAGAATGTGTGTAGAGATTTTCCTTCTTCACCTTCTTTATTTTTCTCCCTTTTAAAACGAATTTTGAGTTCAACAGGTTCAAAATATAAATGCAAAACTAATTTCTCTTTCTCCCGTGTTGTGACACTCCATTTATGGACCTGTTGCACTGATCACAGGAAAAGAATGTTGCTATGGCAAGAAAGCAAACAGGTTTTTTTCTGAATTGCTTAACTTGGAGGCAAAGAGGGAGTTCAGTGTGCATGAGAGAGCAGAATGGCACTTTTCTAATGACTTCTATCTGCTCCTGTAGTCTCAGTTTTATGAGCACCATTGAGTCATGGCCAGTAAGCAGGATGACAGATCCTTTTGCATGGGCAACACACGTCTTTTAAGAGACAGATTGCTCAGCTTGGAGCTCATTGTACATCTCACTAGAGAGTGATCAGCCAGAGACTAAGAAAAATATATTAATTTCCTTTTGTTTTGAGAGGAGACATAGCAAGGCAAAATGTGTTTACAGTGAGCAGAAGTCAAGTGGAAAAATCTAAGTTGGATGGAGGTACAAGGAAAAGATTATTCTGCATTTGGCAACTTAAAGCACTTTCACAATTCTCAGCTGTATGATAGACCATGCGTTCTTTAGGCTGCGCCAGAGTGACATTTCATGCATGTGCTGTCAGTTGAAACCTGTGGGGCCAAGTTTGTCTGAAGATGTGGAGAACATTATATGACAAAAGAGGAAACAGATACGTAGGGGAAAAAAAAGTTCAGAGAGACAATTAGTTTCACGTTAAGAATGGCACTTCTCTGTACTTATATGACTGGCGAAGTATTGTGTGCAAGGCTGTTGCCAGTCATGGTATTCACGACATGCTGCGTTACCTTGTTGTTTGCTGCACAGCTAAGTTTTGCGGTGTTAGAGCTATGCTCATAGCTCCAAATACCTGTAGTCACAGCATCACAGTATGGTTTGAGTTGGAAGGGACATCTTTCACTAGATCAGGTTGCTCAAAACCCTGTCAAACATGACCTTGAACACTTCCAGTGGTGGGGCATCCAAAGCTTCTCTGGGCAACCTGTTTCAGGATCTCAGCATCCTCATAATAAAGAATTTCTTAGAATCATAGAATGGTTTGCATTAGAAGGGACCTTAAAGAGCATTTAGTTCCAACCCCAAAACATTCTTCCTTATGCTCAGTCTAAATCTACCCTCTTTCAGGTTAAAACTGGTGCCCCTGTCCTGTCACTACACTCTCTGGTAAAAAGTCTCTCTTGGTCTTTCTTATAAGCTCCTTTTATATATTGAATGGCTGCAACAAGGTCTCCCCAGAGCATTGTCTTCTCCAGGGTGAACCCCAACACTCTCAGCCTGTCCTCAGGAGAGGTGCTCCAGCCCTCTGACCATCTTTGTGGCCCTCTTCTGGACTCGCTGTGACAGGTCCCTGTCCTTCCTGTGCTGAAGGACTCCAGAGCTGGATGCAGTACTCCAGGTGGGGTCTCATGAGAGTAGAGTAGAGAGGGAGGATCACCTCCCTCAACCTGCTGGTGACACGTCTTTCCATGCAGCCCAGGACTGTCCTTAGAAGATTTCCTCTGTTTATTTCTGTGTACAAATGGAAGTTCCAGGAAAAAGCAGAAGGGCAATGATGGCAGCTGAAGAAACAGGAGGATGGATCAGTGGAGTCATGGGGCAGGAAGGATGCAGTGAAGCAGAGAGGCGGACACTGAGAGAGGAGTCTTCTCAGGCTTCCCACCCCTAGTCCTGATGCATGGTGATAGCCTGGGTGGGATGGGCTAAAACACTTTCATGAACTTCAGCCTTTTGGCAAGCAGGACCTAAACAGGTGCTGTTCTGTTCCTCCCACCCAGTCCTGCTCCTGCCTCCTCTTTGCTGTTGCCCATCTCTTCTTTCTCTGGTGCTGGATGCTGAGAACCACAAGAGTCATGGTGGAGCACCTTGCTCTGATAGACCAACACAAGACTAATCCGTTGTCTTTATCCCTCCTATATCCCTTCTGCTCTCCTAGCACTGGCAGGTACTGTATATTTTCCCTCCCAGCAGCTAGTGTTTAGTTTTCCTTACAGCAGCTCAGACTCAGCTGTATGCTTCCCAGGTATCAGTTTGGGAGCAAAGGACAAGAGGTGCCTGGACACTTCTCGCTCTTTCTGTAGCATCCTCTCAAGCTGGAGACTATAGACGTACAAATGAAAATGCTGTTAGTAGTGTACATGTTACAGTGTTGTGTTACATGGTCATCTGGAAGAACAGGGATGTTCCTTCTGCACAAGAGATATCCCTGAAAAGAGCAGTTTATTTTCTGGTCCAGAAAACCAGTATTAGGAATGAGAAAAGCTGATCATCCTGCGGAATATGGGGAGAGCATAAAAGTGCTCTGTGGAAGAGCTGGTGAATGATTGTGGCAGGGGGCAACTGATGGGCTGCAAAGTCTGCACATAAAAGCAATATAGGGATGAAATTTAAACAGAGGTGATCTTAAAAGTGATGTAAAAAGGAATATGAAAGCATACCACTGTTCTCTAAGGAACTGTCATGTGAGTAACTGGAGGAGCCATGGCAGATGGGAAGGATTGTATAGTAGTCCAAAGTTTGGTTGTATTTTGCATTTCAGATTTTTGAGGTGTAGATTCTACATAGAGATGGATGTGCATACGCATATTTTGAAAAGAGAAAAGTGACCCTTCTCATGCAGATTGATTTGTGAACTCTCCTTCTTCCTACTGCTTGCCACAGTGGCATGGGTCCACATTTGCCAAACAAAATTTTCCACAAATTCAGCACCTGGTGTTATCCTAGCTAAGCTGCAAGAAACCATAGCTTAGCCCTTCCTTTCAAGGCTGGTTTGCCTTGGAAAACAGACTTCTCCCTTTTCTTCTTGTTTAAAACAGGATCTCTCTAAGTTTGCTCAAAAAGTAGCAGGGAACTAGTTCTCTTGCTTTAAAGCAGTGTCTCCCATCTCTCTCACCTGTCTTCCAGCAGTATCCTCTTTTGATTGTTTCCATTAGAAGCACTGTTTAGCATTTACTAAAAGTGGGTGTGAATCTTAATGGTTTTCCCATTCCTTTCTATGCTGGAATCTGATCACACAATGCAGAGGTAGTAAGCAGTCTGTTCATGTTCTTTGATCTCTGAACAGGTTTCTGCTTTCTTCCTGAAAGTTTCCTTGAATTTACATTTCTACAGCATTCCTCAACCAGCACACTGTCTGCTTTCAGATTTTCTTTCGGGATCGTAACAGACCTTCAGGACACAGGTAGCATGGAAAGCAGGAGTTGCCACAAGCTTTTGCGAGGGCCCCAAATGAGGCATGAAGGTTAAAGTTTACATACTTGTCATTACACACTGATCTCTGACTTTTCTTCCCTACTCTTTCACTTTCTTCCAAGTTTTGGCAGTTGGGGATCAGGTGAAATAGGGATTAAAAAAATCTGTCTTCAAGGTACAAGGAAATACCAGACCTTTTTAAGAATTGAAACTCTGCACCCAAACAGAGCACATGGAATAATTTTCTGTGGAAAACCTTATGTATTGTTTGTATAATGTGAAAAAAAAAAACTTTTTCAACAAGAAAAGAAACAACAGATCTGGGTAAAACAATGTCTTGTTCTGTGCTTTGCTTCTTTGCGTCCTGACACCACTGGAAACCATAATACAAGAAACGACTGACTACACTCACCAGCGAAAAATGTTCAACCAGTCTGTCCTGCACAACCAAGCCGTGCACTTCCGCCTGGCTGAGCTGGTGACTGAGGTGGAACTCCTTTGCTCGCTGCTGTACCGCACTGTTGGTGAGCTCCCACACCTGCCTGCCCAGGTGTGCTTCTCATCATGCAAAAACGTTGTCAGGCTGAGGGAGCACGGGGAGGTGGCTGCCAGAGAGAGAGGCAGGCTGTGATCAGTGACTGTGTGCATAAATTTTTTTTTTCTAATTTTTTTTTTCTTTTAGCTCTCTGTATGGAAGGCAACAATGTGACTATGGCTAAGTTAAAGGCAGGTTGTCTGGCCCATGAAGTGACGGATAGCTGTCTCCAGTTTTGGGGAGGAATGGGATTCACCAGCGAGATTCTGGTGAGCAGGTTTTACAGGTAAGCAAGTGACTGGTGAAGATAGGAAATGGCTTTACTGAAATTTGGCCTATGAAATGTCCTGCCAAAAAAAGATCGCCCACGTGAAAAGGGAACAAGCTCCTAATTGGTGTGAATGGTATTGTTCCACTGAAAGGCATATCATTGTTGTACGTTGTAGGTGCAAGGGCATCTACAGTCCCATTAACATTGTGGTGACATGTGTGAGTGTCAGGACGTAGGCTGACTGTTCCTTTGCCAACTCTCGACCTTGTATTACAACTGTGTAGTTGGAACTACCCACAGATTAGCTTGAATGTCAGGTGAAAGAAGTAAACTACGTGTTTCCCCCAACAGTCTTCTTGCCAGATGACAATAGGACAAGGAGAAAAAGGGGAAGCCTACCAACAAGTGATTTTTTTCCTCTTTGCTCTTTGTTTGCTTGTAATCTTGATTAAAGGAGCAGAATGAAAACAAAACAGAAGCTGTCTTCCAAAACCAATGAAAATCAGCTTTATCTCCTTCCCCAAATATATGTGTGAAACTGGAGTTCAGCATTAGGCTCCTGCAGTAATGCTTTGTGATAGCAGGCTCCACCTGATCCATCATACCAGATACCATGTGAGACGTACGAGAGATGAAGCATTTTCCAGCAAGTTGTTAGATCATTAAAATGGTACAGAGGCCTTTTTGCAAATGAATTAAGTCCCATCAAATTTTACCGTATACCTACTTAGAGAAAAATTCTCTCTAAGCAAACAGTTTTCTTGGCAGCTGTTAGGAAAATTCTGGCCCCGGTGTCTTACATTCTGTAGAAGGACCAAAATGGAACTTGCATTTTCTTGCGATATTTCAGTTCAGCCCTTATATATAGTATACCTATTCAAAGGTTAGCAAAATTGGCAGTTCACTTGAAAGTTTTGGTAAATGCATCTGCGTAATGTGAGAAGAGAACACTTTAAAAAAAGTCTGTAAAAAGCTTGTTTCTTTTTGGTACGTTGAGTTACTTTTTCTATTTCTAATAGCATTTTATGAACAAGAATGCCATTGTGGTAGGTCAGAAGGATCCTCAACCTTTTTTCGACTTGAAGATTCCTGAAATTTTCTGGTCAAGGTGTAGACAACTGTATGGTGGTGGTTTTAAGCCAGCTGTCAATATGATGGGTTTTCTTAGCCAATGGTCCCTGGTGATGCAGATGTTGAAACCTACTGCAGTAGGCACTTGGAATAAAATGAATCATTCTTGGAGCACTTACTGTCAATGCAGTAATGTGTATAGATTAATGTGTATGTGCTTTTATATAGCTTTGATTTGTCTTAAGATTTTTTACACCAGTGTATTATTGCTAACTGTGGGCAGGGCTTTTCTGTGTGCGTTCCAGAGTGGTTTCTAACTACATCAGCGCAGTCCCATTTTTCTTTGAGAAGAAATCCAGAGTATTTCCTATTGGTGTAAACTGTGTCAGCTGGCTAAAGAAACGTATCTTTCTGCCTCTAAAACAAACAACATTATAAATGAGGCTAAAGGTGCTGCGATTTCTGTACTCTAAAATTTTCTGTGAATCAGTAAAATTCCATCATTGAGTAATCATAAACTGCAGGAAGAGAGAAGCAGATTATTACCTAAATAAACAATTACAGGTTCAAGTCAGAATTTTGTTAATCTGTAATGATAAGCAAATCAACAACTTTCTAAAACTGTTCTTTTCTTTACAGTAGTCTGAGTAACCATTCACGTCACTGTGATATTTGTCAAGCAGCAAGCAGCATAACTGCATGGCGTGACATCCAGTCATAATGTACCAAGACTTTTGTAACATAATCCTTACCAAGTTTCCCAGAAAATGTTAGTCTTCGACACAAGTCAGGCTGTTACTCCTCAAAGAGCACACAGCATAATGCACGGTTAGTGTGTGAAGGCTCTGAATTTTAGTTATTGATGCTGGTGGGGAGATAATAAACAGACCTAGGACAAAACTGCCTGCCAAATTACTTTATTCACATCTGTCATTTTAATCATTAGTGTTTTAAACTTTGTAAACTAAGTGACTTTTCTAAAGTGCAGTATTCTCTAGAAGGCATAAAGATAGCTGTTTCACTATGTCGATGCCTATACCGGGCTGAATTTATGTATGTAAATGTCTCATTTTCAATTGTAGCGATTCTGAGAAGGAAGAATGGGTTTGAAAAAAAAATTTGAGCCCAAATATCAAAGGGTTTAATAGAACAATACAAGTCAATGTAAAAAACAATAAGAGTGGACTTTGCAGACTTCACCCTACTTGCAGGATTCAGAAGGTGAGAGCCAGACTGGAGATGTGTGTGTTTGTTTTTCTCTCCCCTGTGTGAAATGCCTGAAAGACATCGTGACTTCAGAAAAATCAATTTTTGAACAAATCCACCATCTATATGAAAATCCACAGTTGTGGGAGATCAGAGGGAGGAAAACTTTTTATAGCAAGTATATTGCAATTTTGCAGACTTCATAACATGATTTTTTAAAAATTTCAGGTGGTGATCTATATATTTTAATAGTAATTATGTACACCAGTTGTTACAGGAATAACATGTCTGGCCTTCCTACAAAAGTTTGTTTGTTTGATTTTAAATTGTGTCTCGGTACCAAACACTGTGTCTAACTGCTGCCAGTTCTTACAGGTTTTAGTCTTGTGGGGTGTGATGGGGAGAATCCTATGACTTCTTTACTTGCTGCATTGTGAAAGACTCAAGAAAGTAATAGTGAAAAATATTGATTACTCATCTGAAATAGTGTAAATAGGATTGCAAATGCACATAGCTGCAGAAGAAAATATTTTTTCCCCTCATCTGTCACCTAGGTATTGCAATATGAAGTTTTAAGTAGAAATTTTTCAAAATAACTCATGCATTTCCTTCTAAATTATGTTTTTATATTGCTCACATTTAAAAAGTCAGTTGAAATATTTTATTCAGTTTCATTCTGTATTTCATTTTTTATGTTCTTTCATTCTTTACAAAGCATGTCTAAACTAGAACGAGTAGACAATTCTTTTTTTAATCAGTCTCTGTCATTATCACAATTTATGGTTGCACTAAACAAAAGAAAACTCACCAATTTCTGCTGACAAAAACAATTTGCTTTGAAGTCAGTAGCTGACTGTTGGGACAAGACTTAATAACGATTCATCAGTGATCTGTGAAAACAAATATGTAGCTTCAACTTTTCTGTGCAGAAGTTTTGAGGCAGATGGTGGAGAATCTTCAGGCCACTGAACAATGCAGAGGTACTTTAGCAGAACTATGGTGTCTTGGTGTTTGTTTTTTTTCTTCACCCCAAAGGGGAAAGGAAATTTGTGAAGAAAATTGCTTAAGGTGCAGTAGTTGGCAATCTGGCTAGCACAGGGAACTTGGGCAGTACTGTTAGGGATGACACAGTGATAGAAATGGCAGGTTTTAAATGAGTCCAGTCAGAAATACCAAATCAAAAGTAAATAAGCTTGGAGCAGCCATTAATTTTTAAAGCGGAGCAGCTTTATGTACTATGTAATACTATAATACCATGTAATACTAATGCTATACTATAATACTACACTGCAATACTATATACTACTATACTGCACTACTATACAATATTAATATGGATTGTGCTAGGTCTCACATAGCCATCAGGGAGACCAGGATGCTTGTTGGTTAAGAAACTTCAGTGAAAATGTACTTGCTCCATACAGTTCTCCAATACTTCATGTACCGATTGACTAATACTCTTACCACACAGTTAAGCAAAGTTAAGTGCTGAAACACTTTCTGCTGCTGGCCCTCCAAATGCTTCCTCCCCTCCTAAAATTCACCTGCAGGCTTAGGTACCTACAGCTTTGGCAAAGGAACAGCAGGGATGTTGCGGAAGGTATTGCAGACCATCTCACCAGGAGGAGACAGCAGATGAGGTTGTTCTGCAGACAACTGTCATTTAGTACGTAATATGTAGGTAGTGTGAGCAGGCAGTCCAGCAGAAAACCCTGGGAAGAGCTTGTGATGCTCTATATGCCAGTGCAAAGTGACAAGACCTAACCAGAAGCCTGTATGGAGTTCAGCTGCAGGAGGTCTGGCTGGGGCAGTTGTATGCTAGAGGACGTTTTAACATATTTAAAGATCAAAACACAGTGTTATGCCAAATTAAAGGTTATTTTTGAAAGAATCAGAAAATTGAATGTCACAAATTACATCTTATGTCTTTTGATTTTGAATTAAGAACATCCCTGTACACAACACATTTGTCCACACCATGTATGTACTTCTGTAAACAAGTTTCAATGTAATAAAAGCAGCTCCATAATAAATACACAGTGAGTATGTACAGTTCTGTACTTGTTCCATCAGTATAGCATGCAAATGTTTACGCTTTATATTCCTACAGAGACTTGAGATTAACATCAATAGGAAGTGGTACAGATGAAACCATGCTTTCCATCATACACAAATACATAGAAACACTTCCAAGAAAGTGATACGCCTCCACTCTTCCTTGAAAATTAAGCAAGCAAGAGCATGGCTTGTACTGCACACTGAAGGTAACAGCCTGTACATGTTTCAAGGGTAAAATGAGTAGAAAACATAACAGTAACTTTGCCAATGAACTGCTTATCAGGGTCTGTGACCATTATCATTCTGCATGTTCTCCAGTATCAAATTTCTGTTGATACAAAGCACTCTGAAAGCATGTGGCCTCCTGCAATTTTTTTTCCTTTTTTTGTGGTGAATTACTTTTTTTGAGGGGGAGTCTAATGATCCACACTAACCACCCAGTCTTTTTTAATCACAGTCCATCTACCTTTTAGAGCATCTAAGCCACCAGTTAAGAAATCTAACCTCCATATGGATACAGCTATCATTTCCCATGTAGCCTAATGTAAGTCTAGTATACCTTTGCTTTCAAGACCAATAATCGAGGCAAAAATTATTCCCTACCGTATTAAAATACTGGAATAGTGATTTTGCAAATACCTTCCCTGTCGTTCAATTTTTAAAAGTAATCATCAAAATGAGCTCTGTCATTTTTTCCAAGTGCACATCGACTTGTACTACACTCCATCATGGATGTTTGGTGGTGCAAGTGGGAGTTGATTTTTATTTGTAGAATTCTACAAACAACTGTTTAACTGTATCTGAAGCTTTTGGAGGCCTGAACTTCAGCAGTAAGGTATCATGTTTTGTGTATAATTATTAAAGACAAATATTTTTTAAAAACTCATGTTAATATGAAAACTGTGTGTTATTACTTAAGAAAGATGGTACAATTTGTTATATGTCACAGTCACTTCTGCTGTAAAGCAGAAGCGTATACTAAGTATTTTAAAACTTTGTGATTTGTTACAGAAAAAAGTCTCGCTGAAATATACCTCTGCTATGATAAGCATAAATTCTTAATTTGATCTTATTTGTATGTTAAAGCTTCCTTCTGTATCAGCCATACCTTTAAAACCAACATCAGCAACAATTCCTAAACAGCCATTTAGACTAGACATTAGGAAGAAATTTTTCACTGTGAGGGTGGTGAGGCACTGGAACAGGTTGCCCAGAGAAGCTGTGGATGCCCCATCCCTGAAGGTGTTCAAGGCCAGGCTGGATGAGGCTTTGAGCAACCTGGTCTAGTGGAGGGTGTCCCTGCCCATGGCAGGGGGGTTGGAACTTGATGACCTCTAAGGTCTTTTTCCATCCTAAACCATTCTGTGATTCTATGATTTAAGTCAGAAAACACAACCTGCCTTATTGTAAAAAAAAAAGCTTCAGTGGAACTTTCCTTGTAACCAACTGGATGTGTTAAAGCATTTTCTAAGGAATCTCCATGCTACTGTAAGGTTAACAGTTTGACAATTAAAGAGATTATATTTTCTTTCATCTAGTTGCATCCACACATTTTCTACTTTTTATTAGGTACTTAAACTTTCTCCATGTATTGGTATGGCAGATTGCTAAAAAAATAATGTCTAGCAATTTTTCAGACATCATGTTTAAGAGCCAGAAATATATTTCTAGAAGATGATCAACTGTCAGGGGAGTGTGGTTGTCAAACAGAGAGGTCAGTAATTATCATCTCACTCACTGGGTACCTTGCACTCTGCTGTCTCATTAAAATTATACAAACGTATCAATTTCAGATGGCAAACTATATCCTATTGACTAGCTCTGGGAATGCTATACTTTTTTAACAAGCCTAGCAATTCTCATATAAAAATGATATTATCCAGGTGTTAGTACTTAGATGTTCTGGTATTTGTAGTATTGTAGACCTTCCAACAGTCAAAAATTGAATCAGCTAGAAATATTTGAGCTTTAATTACTTTTACACATTCTGTTTAAGTGTTCTCTATTAGGTAAGTGATTTACATGTCACATTTCCATTATATATGAAATGCAACATGAAGGAAATGTAGCATACACTTCTCTTTATGCTCCCCGCACAAGTATAGCCCTTTAAATGCAGCACCATTCCAAAAAAAAAAAAATTTTTATTCTACAGTAGAAAAGAATGTATAAAACCAACACTAGCTAGAATACTGCAGAACACTTTATTTGTCAGCTTGTAATTAGCTATTAATGGCAACATTCTATACAGTATTTCTAGAAAAGTTTTTCAAAAATTGTAGATACAATTTCAGTATCTAGGAAACTTAATTTTTTGAATGTTAAACTCAGCAATGTGATAGCTTCAATTATTAGAAATTATTTGGTGAGCCAAAGCTGTCTTCAAAATAAAAAACCTTAGTATGACAGCACCTCCAATAGGTGCATCATAATATGCTTTAATATAAAATTCAAAGTATCTCACCTTGTATTTCAGACATCATGCAGTGTAGATTCAGGGATCATCACAGATTGAAAAGTAAACATACTAATGGTTAAAGTTCTAGTGATTCAATGGAATCATTACATTTTATATACTTTAAATATAAAGAAGATATTTGTACTGTGTCCATATTGGTGGATCCCAATGACCAAAGGCATTTGCTTAAAAAAGTAGATGTGTAAGCATGATTTGTCACATCAAAATTTAAAAAAAAAAAAAAAGTTTTAAGTAACTTCTCCCTAAAACACACAGTTTAAGCTATTTAAACACATATACTATCAGACCTATCCACAAAAATAAGTTTTCGGGGTACTGCTATTACATTTATTAGTTTCAGGCCAGCCTTTTAAAAATCCACAGACAAAACCAATTTAGAAAGATCCAAGTATTCTTCATCCTTTGCAACCAAGAAATTCCTGTATGCCTGAAATAGGAGCTCTAATTTAGAGCATGGCCGAGAATGAAACGCAGAATGAAAGAGAAAGTCTTGTAATTCTGCAATTACTTCACATCCAAACAACCGCTTTCTGTTTTTTTTTTCCAATCAATTCTAAAAATTATTTTCCTCTAAAAAAAACACCTATGGCTAGCAGTTTCTGCATATTTACAAATAATCCCCCCAAAACAGAGGATGATGGGAAAAATTCTGATACATTAAGAAAACCATATATAACATTGCATTAATAGTTAATGCAATTTACAACAATTTCACTGCTTTTTATCAACAGAATATGCTACTTCAGATCAATGTCTCCATTAAGACTGCTTTATAGTTGAAATTACACAATTTAAACCGAAGGTAACATGCATCACCTCAGTTTAATAATCCAGTATATTACAAAAAAAACAAAAAAGGAAAAGAGCATCATATAGCATAATAGCTTTGTCTGGCTTCCTCTGGAGAGTGTTCTCAGTCTGCCCATAGTTGCACCTAGAAGTCCACCCGCAGATTCAAAATCATTATCCTGCATTTAAAAACAAACAAACAAACCAAAAAACATGTTACTTTGAGAAAAAAAGATTACCTCTAAAGCTTGTGAAGTATAGCTTTTCCTGTTTTGTCAAATTTTCCAGAAGTAAATTATTTCAGAGGCAGTTTCTGAAAATTAACCAGGAAAAAACTTTTGCCCATTTATCCAGATGGATGCAAGCAAAAAAAGGCATTTCTGACTTCCTATTTTTTTGCTTCCCTCTTCTATTCTTAAATACATATAAATGTAGAACTGCCTTTTTAATAATACTATAAATTTGCTAATTGAAAACAAATAGTTGTATCTGAAGCATAAAGACTGTGGTTGTACCTTGAAAGTAATGCATGTGCACATCTACCTTTCTGAACAAAGATATTGCTGCTGAATTAATCACACTTTACAGTCAACAATAAACTGTCAACATTTTAATACAAATGTCATACTGAAAGAATCATAGAATGATTTGGGTTGGAAAGGACCTTAAAGATCATCGAGTTCCAACCCCCCTGCCATGGACAGGGACACCCTCCACTAGCCCAGGTTGCTCAAAGCCTCATCCAACCTGGCCCTGAACACCTCCAGGGATGGGGCATCCACAGCTTTCCTGGGCAACCTGTTCCAGTGCCTCACCACCCTCAGAGGAAAAAAACTTCCTAATATCTAATCTAAATCTACCCTCTTTCAGCTTAAAGCCATTACCCCTTGACCTGTCACTACACCCCCTGATAAAAAGTCCCTCCCCATCCTTCCTGTAGGCCCCCTTTAGGTACTGGAAGGCTGCTGTAAGGTCTCCTCAGAGCCTTCTCTTCTCTAGGCTGAACAACCCCAACTCTCTCTGCCTGAGCTCATAGGAGAGGTGCTCCAGCCCTCTGACCATCTTTGTGGCCCTCTTCTGGACTTGTTCCAACAGTCTTTCTTATGTTGGGAGCCCCAGGCCGGGACACAGTACTCCAGATGGGGTCTGTGTAGATGGAGCAGAGTAGAGGGGGAGAACCACCTCCTTTGACCTGCTGGTCACACTTCTTTTTTGCAGCCAAGGACATGGTTGGCTTTCTGGGCTGCAAGTGTGCATTGCTGGGTCATGTTGAGCTTCTCCAACACCTCCGAGTCCTTCTCCTCAGGGCTGCTCAATCCATTCTCCCTGTATTTGTGCTTGGGATTGCCTCAACCCAGGTGCAGGACCTTGCACTTGGCCTTGTTGAACTTCATGAGGTTCACATGGTCCCACCTGTCAAGACTCTCCAGGTCCCTCTGGATGTCATCCCCTCCCTTCAGCGTGTCAACTGCTCCACACAGCTTGATGCTGTCAGCAAACTTGCTGAGGGTGCACTCGATCCCACTGTCCATGTCTCCGTGATGATACTAAGATATTAAACAACACTGGTTCCAATACCGACACCTGTGGAACACCACTCGCCACCATTCTCCACTGGGACACTGAGCCATTCACCGTAACTTTTTGAGTGTGACCATCCAGCCAATTCTTTACCCACCAAGTGGTCCAACCATCAAATCCATGTCTCTCCAATTTACAAGGAATGCTTTACATTACTAACTTCTTAATCCTGCCCCATATTTAAAGGAAGTTAGTGACTAAACACTTACCATTTCTGATAATATTTTATTTTGGTTTTTAACTTCTGTTCCAATTTCAATGGAAAGCTATTAAAAAAAAAGTTTTAAATATGAATAATGAGTGATACATAGATCAGATAAACCAGTCTAAAATACATGAAGTGACTAGGACTTCCCCAGGTAAAATGTGAAAACAGTACCTGGTATTTTCAAAAAAACAACATGCACAGTATTTTGTCAATAACCCTTAGGAAAGTATTTGTCATCTGACTAGATGAGTCTAGAGGGTCACAGAAGGTACTCAATGCTCCTCCTCCCCTTTTCTCCTTCAACACAGAATTCCTTATTAGAATTATTTGTGGACTTTAAAAAAATCCAAGATCTAGTCAGTCTAAGTAGCAATTATCCTTTTCTTGGAACAACTGTTGAAACTACTGGCACACAGGACAGAGGACCACGAGCATTCTTTTTTACTCAGTGTTGCTGGAGCTGACACCTGTAACCTGCTAATGCATCTTTTTTGCCAAGTCGCTGCTATGCTATAAATGCGAATTTCTCTTGTGAACTTGTGTATTCCTTCTCTGCTTGGTGTCATGAAACACCAACAGTGCAGCAGAACAAGGAGACAAGTGGAGCATGCAACTGAGAGACAGAGTCAGTCCAGAGGTAGTAACCAGGGTCAGCAACAGCCTGGTGACCACCCAGCACATCCACAGCCATGAGACAGGTCCAAGGTCAAGCCAGAAAGCCAAGTCTGCAGGTTAGGGTCAGAATCAGGGAGGTATGAGACCAGGCACAGACAGGGGTGCAACACAGCTGCAATATAGCAAAGGCAGGGGCTAGCCAGAAGAGCCTTGGTTTAAAAACAGTTCCCAAGTGAAATAGGGGAGAACCCCACTGAGGCTTCTTAGCAGCTCTTCATCCCTACTGGTTCTTATCAACATAGGGGCCTTGAACAACCAGCTCAGCTCCTAGAAGGGAGGGAAATGTGCTCCAGGTCCCCATGCTTTGGATTAGCCAAAACTAACCCATGGCATAACCTCAGTCCCATGATTTCTTACTGCTGCATTTCACTGCAATCTATAATTAAGTCAAGGGTGAAACTGATTTTACATGAAGGTTCTGGGAAGATTATCTGAACACTATTCCATATTCTAAGATCATTACACTGCACTAAGAGATGCAACTACAGAAAGAGCACATGTGCCACTCTGCAGAGCATTGTCAACTGTACTGCTGACATACACTGATTTTAAAATATAACAAAGAAGGAGACGAGAAATTAAACTTTATAATAAAGGTCAAAGCTTTTCTTTTTACCCCCTTAACGTACTCTACATTATTGTTCTAAACCTAAGCTTTTAGTTTCTGTTTGAGAGTAAACAATTTACTTTTAAGCAACAGTATTAGCAATAGGAATCTGAATAAGAATTAATTGCTTGTACTATACATACAGGAACAGAACCTATTGCTAAGAATGTATTTTAAAAAAATCTTAAGTTGTTCAGAAAAAAAAAAAAACCACAATTTTAATCACAGAGCTCTCTTTCAGTTAGGCTTGCTTGAAAGAATTCTTCAATCTCCAGAAGGAATAATCATTAAAACAATAAACTTCTCTTTCAGAGGATATTAGCATGCTATTTCTAACAGCTGTTTTCACATTACAGATTTATCAACAGATACAGCAGAAGCTGATGAGCCATAATGATAGCAGCAAAAAGTAGTCCCTTTCCTTAAATGAAACAGAGACTGTTTACCAACCTAAGCTCAAAGTTTCTAGTTTCTGCAGTAATTCATTCTGTAGGACAGTAAGCTGTAAGTAACACCACAGCTGTCCTCAAGATTAGCAAAAAAGGACATCTCTAGGTTAAAAATGTAATTAAAGAAAGAATCAGCATACAAATGAATGATTGCGCATTTTGGCTGATAGTAATTCTTGTATTACGTTTTAAACTAAGTCTACTGCTTCACTGTTCCATACAATTTAATTCAATAAATATGACAATACCACTGTATTAAATACTTACTGATTTAATGGCACTGACTTTTGTACGCAGACTTTCTGTTAACCTTTCATTTTCTTCTTCATAAACACTGTATCCACTGTTGGTATAGCCATAGCTACCAGCAGGTGCTCCATCGCCTATAAACACAACAGTCAGTAGTTGAAAACACCATTGGAGCAAGTGCTCTTCATGTGTGGAAAAGCACTCTTTCCATTTAAAAATGCATTTCCTTAATGTCACCCTAGGCAATCAGAAAGAAGCGCCACAGTTCCTGAGACAGAGATTCAACCTTTTTCAAACATTTAAGTTATCTTTCAATATGCAAATCAAAGAAGGAAAACTGGCGAATGGCTGTAACTTAATACTACAAAATTTTTCCTCAGATAGTGTTTTCAAGATGACTTCTATGAAAATCAACCTAGCCATAACATGGATACGTGAAGGAAGCTTTGAGGCCACTACATGGAGCAGTAAACCTAACTGAAAATAGGAAAGTTGAGCTAATTCTCTAAGAAAAACAAATACCACTTGATCACCCATTTAAAGGAAAGATCACACACATTTAAAGGAGAGAGCATACTCTGATTCCTACAAGTGCTTCTCTACAAACAAAACCTCAGACCAGGTTCTTCTGAGCAGAACACTGCCATTTCTGTCACCGTTCTGCAATTCTATTCCCACTCCTGCCTTTGCTTTCTGAGCGACAGAGCTTCAGGACTGTTATCCAGCCAACTGACTCAGCACAATATGTGGGGCAGAAGGGAATGAAAGCTCCTCGGCTCCACACATTCGCTTCCTCCAACCTCTAACAAAGATCTCCTACAAAAAGCAGTTGGACAGCAGCATGGGCACAGGAGAATTAAAGCTATGTCCTCTCTAGACAAAAATCAGTCTTAGGCCTCAAATTAAAGATTAGAAAGCAAAGAAGAGAGACCAAGACTGAGAAGGGCAACCAGAAAATAACTATTTTAAGTTTTGTGATAAATATCTTATTAGATTAAGTCAGCTAGCAATCCAGCTATAACATTAATCAATATTTATATGGCTCATCAGAATGCCACGCTAGAATTGCCTGAATGCCTTTGGTTAATTTCTCTACAATGCTCTTCGAAGACTTTTGTGTTGAGGTGCCTTTTTTCTTTTTAAGGAAAAAGGCAGCTAAGAGAGATACCAACCACATTCACACATAAAGCTCTCTCTCAGTTTCATTGTGTATTTGGCATACATAGTATTAAGATTTTAAAAGAGAATTATGATGCTATTTTGATAACATATAATTTATATTAACTCATAAAGCTATTCTTTAAGTGTCAGTAATGACAATTTTTAGTTTGTAATTAATTGTTTTAATGTTATTCTATAAATTAAGCCAATGACAAGTTCTCAGCAAGACTAGGTGAAATGTATGTTTCCATTTCACCAGTGAGAGTCAAGAAGTCGTGTGTGTGTGTGTCCCAGCAAAAGTACCAATGCAAATATAGAAAGTTGACTAAAATGATATAATTTAGACGGTCAGGGTTGTTCCCTTTGTCTTGTTTTACAAATGCATCTAACTACAGTACTTCCTAACAAGTGATGCAGAACTTTGAATATAAGTTAATATACCATATAGCTTCAGGTCAAAATACCATGACTACGACTATTACATAGACTGTGTCACAACAGAGGTTAACAACTGCCCCAAAGCTTTTACATAGGCACAGCCACTTCTATACACATAATCAAAAGCACTACATAGAAGCCTGGCTACTACTGTTTACAGGAAGGCATGGCAGTTCTGTGGGCTGTCTTGCAACACTGTTCATTGACAGGATATGCAATATGGACACGACCATAACATAATCACAGGCTAAAAAAGAGACACCAGGTAGCTGGTGACAACAGCAGAAGTACTAGTGCCCAGCTTCTATTTCCAGCCTACTAAATAAAAAGGAATTCTGACAGTTGAAATGTCAAGGGAAAGCAGCAAATTCTGCTGCACCTGATAACAGTCAGACAAATATTTAAGTCTTCTGCTGGACCTTCCAGCAAATTCTTTAAGAAGTAGTTTCAGGATGTTCCTTAAGGCATTGTTTGCCAGAGACATACTAAAAAAAAAGGCATGCCCTTTCCCCTGTGCTCCTTCCATAAACACCCATCTCTTCACTTTTTCAGAAACAGCATACTGAGCTGGATGGCCTTCCATCTAATCCCTTTCAGTTCATACCCAAATGCAAGCTGTTAGTCTGACAGAGAAAAGGTCTGAAAACCTAAGCATTATCAAATGCCCATTTTTTTAAAATAAACATCCCAACACCTCTCTTGATCTAGTAAGAAGTGTATCCAAGACTTCATTTTCTTCTGAAAATACTATTATACAAAACAAATCAAAAGTGTAGAAGTATACCTTGGGTAGTGTTACAGACACACCTGGTTTAGCCAATATGGCACTTATCAGTCCCTAAATATTCACCTTCTGGGAAGAAGTACCAGAACTCAGTCATGAACTTCTAAGGCTTAACATTACCTAAGCTTTACTGTGAGATCACAGCACCTACATGGTTATAAATATCACATGGGAGTTCAAAGTTTCTTTATAGTTCTGAACGTGGCTGCTGGTTGACACATGAGGCCTAAGCTTCTGAAAACACTCAGCAGGAAGTCTGCAGAGGCTTCTGCATTTGCACCAGATTATATTTCTAATAAATAGACAATAGCTCGGGGTTTTTCTCCCCAAACATAGCAGGAAAGCATAGAGAAGTACTAAAATTTAAAAAACTACCGAGAATTTGTAAAGGACTTGAAAAAGAGCGCCCAAGCTGTCCATCCATGGAAACACGGCTCAAGCCAACACTGCATTAGCACCATTCAGGGACACAATTAAATGCAAATCCCAGTGCTGCTCCCTAAATCCAGCTCAGGTAGAAAGAGTAAACAGACAGAAGCAGGGCTAACAGACACCATACTCTTCCAACCCAAACCTGCCCAGTTCTGCTGCACGCCCGCGCCTGTCAACACCGCCTCTCTCCAGCAGAGGCCCCGCTGAAGCCCCTACCCGGGATGGACCGGGCCCTGCCCCGCCGGCGGCTCCCACAGGCGCGGGCACAGCGCGGCCCACAAGAGAGCAGAGGCTGCCCCGGCCCGCCCGCCGAGTTTTTCACTCCTCTCCCTCTCTGTTTAACCCTCCAGCACCAGCCGAGGGGGGGCCACGCAGCCGCTGCCCCCGCCCGTGCCCCGCCAGGCCCGCGGGCCGCTGCAGGCCCCGCCGCCCAGGACCGCCGCGCTTACCCAGCCCCGCGCGCCTCATCGCTGTGCGCGGAGCTGCCGAGGGAGGAGAAAGACGGGAACGGCTCCCACGCCTACAGCGCCTGAGGGAAGCGGGGCTCAGGCGGGGCGGCCGCGGCCCACCTCTGGCTCTGCCGCCCGGCTCATTCACTCGCTGAGCGCCACGACAGCGCTCCGCACCGCGCGGCCCGCTGGGTACCGCGGCCTAGGCAGGGCCTGGCCGGGCAGGGCGGTGCGGCCCGCCCCGCGCCGGGGCTGATGGGCGCTGTAGTTCCGCGCCGCCGCTGAGGGGAGGCCCGGCTCGGCGGCGGTGCACAGCGGGCGGCCCGGGACCGGAGCTGGGGCCCGGCCCCTGAGAGAGGCAGTGCGGCCTGCTTCAGCCAAGGGCACACGGTGTGTGCAGGGCCTCCCCGCAGCAACCCGGGAGGCTGAACCAGCGTGGCCTTCCTCAGGGGACAGTGTGACAGACCGTTCCGTCCACGCGCTGTCCTTGTGCCCAACAGGCCCTGAAATGGGTGCGATTTACTGAAAGTGCATTTCAGGGAGCCGGACAGCGGGGCAGCGGTTTTGGGGGGCAGAAGGTGGCATCACGGGGAGCCAGGGTGCGGGTGAAGTGGCTGCGTTCCCACAGTCACCTCCCCGCGGCTTTGAGAGAAGGGCAAATTCTGTTAAATAAAACTAGTCCTGAATTTACTCAATACATTACTCAATATTTCTTGCATTAAACTTTTAAGAATTGATCTGGAAAGATAAAAAACTTCTCAGTCTTTGTTTCAGAAGGCCATCAGTACATTAGAATTTTATTGTTTGAAAAGGGAAGATACTCAGTGGTTGCCTTGGCAGGCTGTCAAAACATTAAAATGTAGCGCTGAGTGGAGCATTGCTACCTTTTCCCCCTCCCTATTTATTTGCAAGTAACAGGCACACTACCGCAGCATACAGGAACTTGAACTGGAAACCTGATTTCATTATTTCTGAATCTTCAGTTCTCAGAATAATTTAAATTTCATTTGAAAAAATAATTTCTCCTTCATTCTTTAACCCCTTGCGAGGCTTTATCAGAAATGGGTTTTACCTGCTTTTATAAAAGATGTGACTCACTCTATATGCCATTGGATTGAATTTATTTCACATAAAATAAATCCAGCATGATTTATCAGTACTCCAACGTAAAGCAAACAGTGTCATGGAGTCCATTCAAAGTTTGCTATTTCAGGTGTGGCATCCACCGGACTAAAGAAGCTTCAATGACTTTTCCCATTACAATGTGCTGCCATAACATGAATTGCTTTGGTGTTCGTGTTCTGGTTAAAACTAAGACACCCAGTATTGGACCAAGATCTACATGTGTCATACAAGCTATATAAACACAGGCAAAGCTCCAACTTCAAGGAGCTTGAAGTGTAGCAGGAGTCTTCATCTAGGCAGGTAAAGTTGTAGAAGGAAGAATAAAATAACTCTTGCCAGTAAGAAGGCATATGCCCTCCTGCTGACATCCTGCATAATTGCTGTAAGACAGCCCAAGTATCTTTCCATAGTGCATAAAACCATAGATAATTGCAGCATTTCTTTTCTCTCTGCTTGTCAATGTTCAATTGAGACATTGGTCTGTATCAGCCCAAGTGTAGGATAGACATTGAGAAGCTGCTCATTTATTTACTTCTCAATCACCTCTGGATGCCTACGTCTCAAACAGCATTATAAAGAGCAAAATGAGTATAGTGTAGAAACTGGCCCTTTAGTTTATTTAATTGTTGATAATTTAGGCAGTTTATCCAAAATTTCAACTGTAGGATTGGTTCCACATATAAAGCAGAAGAGAAGGCTGATGAACTGTTACCTGTATTGCGCAGTGTGAAGCTAATCTCATGGGATTTTTTCTGGAGCTCAGCAATTCTTACAGGAGTTTGCAAGCTGCTGTCACTGATGACTTGAGACTTGATTTACATCAGTGAAGGGAAATCAGGTGACCCGCCTAGTGGATGAGGGAAAGGCCGTGGATGTCATCTACTGGGACTTTAGCAAGGCCTGTCCCACAGCGTTCTCCTAGAAAAGCTAGTGGCTCATGGCTTAGACAGGAACACCCTGTGCTGGATAAAAAACTGGCTGGATGGACGAGCCCGGAGAGTCATGGTGAACAAAGTCCAGGTGGTGGCCGGTCACCAGTGGTGTTCCCCAGGGATTGGTTTTGGGGCCTGTGCTGTTTAACATCCTTATCAATGACCTGGATGAGGGGATTGAGTGCTCCCTCAGTAAGTTTACTGATGTCACCAAATTGAGTGGGTGTGTTGATCTCCTTGAGGCTTTACAGAGGGATCTGGACAGGCTGGACCCATGGGCTGGGCCAGTTGTATGAGGTTCAATAGAGCCAAGTGCCGGGTCCTGCACTTTGGTCACAACAACCCCCTGCAATGTACAGGCTCAGGGGAGAGTGGCTGGAAAGCTGCCCAGCAGAGAGGGACCTAGGGGTGCTGGTCGACAGCCGGCTGAACATGAGCCAGCAGCATGCCCAGGTGGCCAAGAAGGCCAACGGCATCCTGGCCTGCATCAGAAACAGTGTGGCCAGCAGGACTAGGGAAGTGATTGTGCCCCTGTACTTGGCACTGATGAGGCTGCACCTTGAATCCTGTGTTCAGTTTTGGGCCCCTCACCACAAGAAGGACATTGAGGTGCTGGAGAAGGGGATCGAAGCTGTTGAAGGGTCTGGAGCACAGTTCTTATGAGGAGCGGCTGAGGGAGCTGGGGTTGTTTAGTCTGGAGAAGAGGAGGCTGAGAGGAGACCTTATCACTCTACAACTACCTGAAAGGAGGTTGTAGTGAGGTGGGTGCTGGCCTCTTCTCTAAAGTAACAAGTGACAGGACAAGAGGAAATGGCCTCAAGTTGCGCCAGGGGAGGTTTAGTCTAGATATTAGAAAAAAATTCTTCATTGAAAGAGTGATGAGGCATTGGAAGAGGCTGCCCAGGGAAGTGGTGGAGTCACCATCCCTGGAGGTGTTCAAGAAACGTGTAGATGTGGTGCTTAGGGACATGGTTTAGTGGGTTAGGTGGTGTGGGTTGACAGTTGGACTTGGTGATCCTTGAGGCCTTTTCCAACCTTAATGATTCTATGAAATACCTGTGTTGTTTCAAAGAAGGGAAAAGTACTGTCACCAGTATAAAGGTGCTGTTTCTACTAAAACCATCCAAAGTTTACAGATGGGCCCATCTCTTACCTTGCCAGGACAAAGAGGTCTCTTAAAGGATTACATATTTAAAGCAGCAAAATTTAGATATTTTAAAATTTACAAGAAATGAACAGATTGTGAGAAAACCTTAGTGAGTAATGCAGGTTTGAACTAGCACTCTGTTAGGAACAATATCCTTGTCAAAAACAGTTGCTGAAGGATGCTTAGGTTGACAGTCTGTGCTAGAAGTAAAACTGAGGTTCCAGGAGGCAGTAGGAAAAATGTATTTCAGTAACAGCTGAGTCTCTCATTGTTATGTATTATCTTCTTTACATTTTTTTCTACATACACCATCCAAAAAATTATTACCTTTGATGGCATTGCTATATGAAAATGTTTTTCTTTACAGTATTTGCATGTTCTATGTCACCCTTCTTCCCTCCCTCCACCCCGGTACTCTTCTTCCATTTTTTTATAAATATGGATTTATAAATAAATAGGTAAAAAAAGTACATATCCCCACTAGGACTGTAGTTATAATTCATTGTTAAGGGGCTCATTTTTCATTTTTGCTTATATTTTCAGTAAAATAAAATCCCAATTAGCCACATGTAAGGTGTTCACAACTTACAGTGTTTGTAATCTTACGATATTTGAAGACATATTGAGTCTATATGCAATTTATAGATAGCATATTTAATTATTCAGTTTCTTATAGCAAAGCATGGAAATGATACTGACACAATGTTTCAAATCCATTTTTATTGTATTAAATTTATATTTTTTATACTCTGAAATTACCTCATAGAAAAGTTGATATTATAGTTCTGATAACATTACAGTAATAAAATCGTGATTCCATCTCACAACACAGGCTGGACATAGAGGTCAAATGGGTCTCATTAATGTTCACTATGTTTATGTTGTATTTCTGCTGATTTGCTTTATTAATATTAATCATTTCACAGAATGAACCTGTGAAATAAAACCAGTTTTTCTGTTGACATGATTAATTGCACTCCTGTTGGAGTTTCTGGCCGTTCCCTGGCAGCTCTCCCACCTGGAGGCCATGCCCTAGACTCTGTGAAGCAGCTGTGTGTGGTTAGCAGGTGTGGCTGCAGCTGTTCCTAAGCATCTGCAGTTCTTCCTGTCAGGAAGCCTAAAGGAGGAGTCAGCAAGTGGTTTTAAGTGACTGGCTCATCAATGGTTTTTTGTCAGTGACAATATATAGGAAGAAAAAAACACATTAAAAAAAGCGCGCGCGCGCACACACACACACACACACACGGTGTATGCATCTGTTCTGACTGTGTTTTTATAAGTTTTTAATAGTCGCGAACACAGGTGTGTCATTGTCAGACACTCTGCTTAGGCAAGGTGTAGTCTCCTTTCCCCAAAATATTAATGAACAATTACTCCTTTTTTTTTTTTTAAAAAAAAGAGATCTTTTATAAAAGGGGTGTCCCACATGCCTGTCATACCATTGCTACCATTTTTTGGTTATCTTTTCTATCTCCAGTTAAACGAGATGAATACTTTTACATAGCAAACAGCCCATGTATTTTATTAGTAGATTACCGCATTACTCCATCACAAAAGCAATAAAAAAGAAAAAAAAACCAAGGAAGTCATACGAGAAGTTCCTGTATAATCAAACTTCCAATACACAAGTGAAATTCTGGGAGTCTTCTTAACGTGATGATAATATGATTATAATTGAATTATTAAATAAGTAACCAGAATGTCAATGTTCTTACATGTTTGATAAACAGGTTTTCACAGTTGTCATGATTAACTTGCTATTTTCAGCAATTATAGGCTGTGAAAACAACCTAACAAGTCACAGGCATCATTAGAGAGTTGAAAAGCTGATATTGCATGATATTATGTTAGTATCAAATATTTCAATCACTGTTTTGTTATGCAGTAAGCTTCAATTAGTAAAACAAAACTTTGCTAGTTAAAGCTTGATCCATTGTGCAATTAACTAACAGCTGGCGAGACATTTATAAATAAAACTGTTACATTAAGTATATAAGAGCAAAGCTAGATCACAGAATATTTCTAATTAGGATTCAGTCTCTTCAAAAAGGAGTAATATCAGCATCTGTTCATGCAGTTTTAGAGAAAACTGCAGCCGCCTGTCAATGCCTTGTGATGTCTCAAAGCATTTCAGTTGTAAACTCTTAGTCCTATCCCTTGCTGATAAGAAGTGAAGAATGCACTGAAGGCTTTACTCCCCTCACTAACAAAGGACTTAGTCTTACAACAAAGTAGCAAACCTTTGCTGAATAATGTTGCTGCCTCTAGCTTGAAGGTGCCAACAAGGCCAAAGTTAATCTAATACAGGGTCCACATGACCACTTTCCTCAATTGGTTGAAAGGGTTAATGCTACCCTTCCCCTTCTTGCACATGCAGAAGGATGGTTCTCACCATGCTAATTAAGGAGACACCCCTCTCCGCCTCCTATGCTAATTTGGGAGACACCTCCATCACTTCCTATGCTAATTGAAGAAAGTTAGGCAGAGACCTGAGAACTTTTGTCTATAAAAGGGGAATAAACAAAGAGGAGGTGCACTTATGCCCACCACTGTGCTTGTGCCCACCGCCTGAGGACTCCTGAGATGCTGGCAGACTGATCAAGCAACCTTCCCCCTCCACCCCCAAGATGTTGACACTCATCTCCAAGGGTCCAAAGAGTGGTGAAAACTTTCCTTTCTTTTTCCTTTCTTTTTCTCTTCAAGCATCTCTTGATCTCTCTCTCTCTGGCACATATGGCAACACCTTATAAGTTTTATGCCAGCTCCTTTTGGGGCTTGTTTAGCAGGTTTTCTGTAGGTTGTTCATGTTAGTACTGATAAGTGATTGCAAGTTTTATGAGCGGTTGCAGGTTTCTTAGTATTGTTGGTAGTTATGCTGTCATTCACATTGTTGTAAGATTTGGTGTTGTTGGGGTGTGGTACTGTTGTCATGAATTGTCTTCACCGAGTAATTTGTTTTTCTTTTATAATTCTGTTAAATTTCATATTTTATATCCTACATTCCCCTTTTTTTCCCTAAAAAATTATATGCATTAAAGTTATAAGTCCTTTTTCCTTAATTCTGTTGTATTCCACATTTTATACCCTACACTTCCCTTTTCCCCTAAACAATTATATGCATTAAAGTTATAAGCCAGTATGCAGTTCTTTGGTGTCATCTCACCTTAATTTGCCCCAAGGGAATATACAGATCCTCCACAAACCCCACTCATCCCACCCAGAGTGGTTTTATGAGCTGGGTTGCAACAGCATCTTTCATCAGAATCCTTGTCACTTAATATCCTTGTTCTAGTGCTATTTAGCAAATGAGAGTCCTCAAAATGCTTGTGTTAAACTCAGTCAAATCACTCAGGTGTTTCCTCCCATATTCTGAGAGCTTACAAAACTGATACTGGACTTGGGATATCACCAGCTTTATCTTCCTGGCCATATTCTCCAAATACTGCCATCATGAAAACCAGAAGCTGCCATGTAAAACCACACCTTCCTTAAGACTTTCAGTGGTTAAAGGGGCTGATCACAGCTGCTGCTCATTGCCACCTAGACTGTCAAGCAAAGGCTTAATCGTACAAGTCAGAAGTAGAATAGTATGTGCAGTTGTTATTCAAGTTCTTTAATGATGAGAACGTATGTGAATCACTGCAAGTACCAACAAAGCTATCAGTTTCACCCATCACAGTGATTCAAAACTTCGTTAAATGCTGCCAAAGAGAATCACGCTTGCTTCTGTCTTGATGCACTCCCATTATTTGTGGCAGCTTCTTTCTGGGACAAGGTTTGGAGTCACCTCATCTCATTGTGTTCATTTTTTATGACTTTTTAAATATAAAACTCTTGCCCAATATCTACCAAAATAGCCTTTTATTGTTTTTAGAAGATACCAAGAAGATACCTGGACAGACTTCTGGGAATTTCTGTTGTCTTTGATAAAACAGTGCTACTGGTAATCAGGGGAGCTTCCCTGAATGTGCGCAATTGTAGTCAACCATGACTAGTCATCCTAGGCCTTTCTGCACACAGGTTCGAAGGATCATTAACACTTTGTACCTATAAAAACTTCCTATCTCATAGCTTTACATGTGTATATGATTGCACACTGAAAAACCACCTGAACTCATAATAAGATTTTATTACTCACTGAATATGCTCAGAACAAAATTTACACTGTGTATTTATACACAGTTGTGGCTGTAATGTCTTCTGTGTTATTTTCTTGTTCTTTATTTCAGTATCATCTCAGTTTTTCTAATCATGGTAAAATGTGATCCTGAGGGAGACCTCAGGGAGCTCGGCTGGTCAGGCACGCATCAGCAGCGAAGGAGCAACTGAGGGAAGGTGAAGCAGTATATATGGCTGCACCAGCAGAGAATATATAGTAAGTGAAGAAAATATAAAAATTAAGGAAATGCAGTCTTTGTTGCGTTTACAACATATTGGGGTTTTTTGATTAACAGTGAAAGCATCTTTTTCATCACTTTGATTTAAGCTAGGTTTGGGAAGTATTGAGCTGTTCCTAAATACTGTGAATTCTGATTATTCTTTCATTCGGTTACTTTTTAGTAGCATAAGCTGCTCCATCTCTTGTTTGATTGTGCAGGGAACACACCCAGAAATCTCTGCTGTATTTTTATATACTTCCTGTCAGTGCTGTTAAGTTACATCAAAACAGAGAAGGAAAGCTATGGATACAACTGCTGGTCTCCCTCCTAAATTTCATTAGGTAGGGCTAGAATCAAAATTTACTGAAGTCGTGGAGAATTTTTCTATTGACTTTGGATCAGGCTATAAATTTTCATTTAAAAAACCCAGCTCCATTCATTCTTTGTCTTCCAATTAGTGTATGCTGTGTAATCTATGCATAATTCCAGTCATGAGTTCTTTCTCTAATATTAAGGTACCATTTCTGATGTCAGCTTTGACTGGGTAATAATATTGGCTGAGTGAGTGATAAGAATTCAGAGCCATCGCAGCAGCCTAAGCATTAATAACTATGATGTCTAAAGAGGAGGACTAATATATTTAAAATAAAAAGTGGAAGTCAAAGTAATTTTTCATATCAGTAAAACAAATATATGGGATGAATGGAGCATACAGTTCCAGCGCTTCATAAGATGCAATTAAACAGTAATTTGATTATATGTGTTCTGTTTATTTTGACTTTTCAGATATGGAGGAAAGGCTTTAACCAGTTGAAACAGAGAATTCTGTAAAAAAGTGACTTTAAGCACAATGAATTTCAGTGAGGGGAGAGCTATTTGGAGATCTGTATCTAGGCAGAGCATTTTCCTACAGCACATTTCTCAAGACAAATGGGGCAGACGTCATCTTTGTTTCTTTGTCCAGCAAGGCAAAACTGAGGATGGGAATCAAGATTTCTGGATGCTGGAGCTTGCTTTGTGCTAGCTTTGTGCTTGGGCACTGGAGAGTTACTTAAAAAACAAAAAGTAAAAACATCATGTACTTCTTTAATTCTCTTTAGTTTCCTCATATGTCAACAAATCATGCACAAAGCAATTTGTTTGATGACAGATTAGAGAAGCTAATGCCTGAACATAAATCTGTAAAAGCTCTTGCAAGTACCTTGTTTTCCAGAAAGACTATTAGAAATAAATTACTCATTCGAAGCCCCTTTTTAAAGATTATTTTCTTAGGCTGTTGCATGAACTGCTTCATCAGGGCTAACTACCTGTACTGGATGGAGCATTGTGCTAATGGGACTATGTGGCTTCCTGCACTGTGGTGGCTTATTCGGAGTTTACTTGTATATTTCTGCACTACCTTATGCTCAAGAATATATATTTAATTTCTGTATTCCTATTATTTGCCAGTTGCAGTGTAGCAACGGGGAAGAAAGTGTGTAACATTGTCCTCCATAAAGATGCACATTCTAAGAAAAAGCTCATTTAACTTATTGAAAATCTGAGCACCTTGTCTAGATTTTAATGAAGCCAGTAATGAAATTTCATCAATTTTTGTAGCATGGGATCAAAGACTGAAGTGATTATAGTGTGGAAAGGATCATTATATTTCAGAATTAAAAGTTATAGGTTCTTTTCATGGTTTTGCTTAAATGTAGATAAAAGCAAACTTAGATTATGTTTTGTGGTATACTATGAAGAAAGATTTTAGCTCCCACAGCGCATTCACCAACAGAAGTAATCTTTGCTTGAAAATAAGATGAAAAGT
Source organism: Pterocles orientalis (assembly GCA_011057875.1). Classification (NCBI taxonomy): domain Eukaryota; kingdom Metazoa; phylum Chordata; class Aves; order Pterocliformes; family Pteroclidae; genus Pterocles; species Pterocles orientalis. The sequence goes on along the minus strand of WKFP01015444.1, from coordinate 311,536 downwards.
CATTATCACTTGTACAGTCAAAAAGGACATGATATATGAGTTAGAATTAAATTACAGTCTTCACATTTATGCCATGCCACATAGGAACATCCCCTGTACAAGACGTGCTCGTAAACCCATAATTGGACAATAACCAGAATCATCTGTCCCTTTAGTGATCAAGATAGGCAAAAGGTCTGCCTACAGGATAAAAAGGTTTCCACTCATTTAACCATAGTTCAAGTCCACCAAACCTGCATCCTGTTGTGGATGTCTTGAAGTCCACCAGCCCGTGTCCAGTGGTGGGTTGGTCCTTGGTTCAAGGTTCACCAGCTAGTCCTCTGTTGTGGATTGGATTCTGGTTTACAGCTCAAAGTCTGCCAGACTGCTCTTAACATCTTTTATCTCGCAGTGCTGGCCTTGCCCTGCTGGAACTCTATAACCCGCTGTTTGACGTGTGACAAATGAAGCAGCTGTCTTATCTGATGTATTTTCCTTCTCTTTTGTGCCTTGCTGAGGAGGCCTTTTCAGTTGATCCGTCCTAGAAAACACCATTTTGAGACCCTGCTGCTCAGATGACCACCATCCCCTTGAAAAATTGCCATCTTTAGTTCCACAGAGCCAAGTAAAGACGTGTTGGCACTTTTGAATCCTTTTACCCAATAAATCCAATGATTCAACTGAACCCTCTTATCCAAATCTCTTTCCTGAGATCCTGAATGCAGAGAAAGGGTCAGGCTGATGGTTTCTACAGAGTAGCTTTCCCCAGAAGGGTCCAGGAAGGATGGAGAGGACATTATACACAAGCAAACACTACTCAAAGTGATATTCCTGAGTTTAATCAGTATGCTACATGATAATTCTAATTAATTATCCTTTAGCTGGAAACTGATAAAGATCTGGTTTCAAGAGTTCATTGGATGGCTTTTTTGCTAAACAGTGTAGACTAACAGTAGAGTCAGTGGTCTAGACTTTTGACCACATTCCTCCTTCATGGATCAGCATTGACCGTAGCAAAGGTGGGGATGATTCTGGCCACGTGATTCTGTTTTAGGAAATGCAATTTTCTGTATCTGGGCAAATCATGACAATGACAGCATGACTGACTGCATATTGCTTCAGGGTTTTTCTAGAGATTCTATTTTTTAAAGAAATTAATAGTAGAAAGAAGTCTGGAAAGGACAGCAAAACCAGGCAGCAAACAAGGTTTGCACCTGGCTCTCATGCCTGGCATTTGCTTGGCACTTACGGATCAGCTTGTCCTGTGCCAAAGCTTAGACACTGGAGCCACTGCCAGTGTGCCGTTGATCTGATGCAAGTCTGACATATCCAGCATGTGCCAAGCCTGTACAAGTTCAACATGTTTGTGCACATGACACTGGATCTACCACTCTTGGATCTGACTCATGATCCCTACCTGGCAGAATTCTCCAAAGATGTTTAATCCTTGCTGCACACTCACATGGTGTAACAGATACGAATATCATAAGTACCTGAAAATGAGAATATGATCCTTTGAGGTTCACTTTTGACACGTATTAGCTAAGAGGTTATTTAGTTGAGTTGTTACAGCTTAACTTTGAGGTTCTTCGGTGAACTGTATTGTATAAAACTGGTTTTCAGGAACATCCCATGTGAACTTTGATAGCAGTAAATTATAGCCAGGATTTTAAAAATAGTCCAACTGTTCATCTTCAATGTCTTAAGAGTTTATTTTTCCTAAAACTCTGGAGAATTTAAGCTTAAAGTCAAATAAAATTATTTACATGTACTGTGAATGATCAGCAAAACAATTGAAACCCTTACTGAGAGACCATAACACATTGATGGATAAGATTTTATTTCATGGAATACGAATTAGGATTTTAAATGACATTTAAGTAGAGGATGTGAAAAGATTGTTTTCCTTCCAGAGCTGAATTATTAGTAGGTCTGTACTGAGTTGCAGGATATCATTATTATTTTTACATCAGTAATTCCTTTCTAACCTCAATTAGCAGGAGACCAGAAGCCATGCTATGAATCTTTCACTGAAATGCAGTTGTCAGCTATGTAAATGACTTTCTAAATGTGTCTTGAAAATGGAAATAGTTTATGCAAATTAACCTGAACCACAGTGCGCAAGATGAGAAGTCTAAGAAATTATGAAATTAACTCAGTGGTGTTGGGAAGCATCATTGGACTCCACCTGAATGGAAAAGTATCGCTGAGTTCCACCAGAGGGGGTAAAGGACACCTAACAAACAGTTTCAGAAGTGCTAGAATAGATGGAGGACATCTGTCCTGCTCACCTCTTTCAGCTGGAAAAAAAAAAAAAAAAAAGCATAATTTTAAATACATGCTGACCGCCTGGAAAAACCCTACTACAAATGGAAATAGATTTAAAATTTAGAAGTTAATGCTTCACACTCCTTACTGGTATCTGGCTTTTTAAAAGGCTTGGAAAGAAGTATACAAATCCTTGAAATGATTCACTTTGAATTATTTAAGAGCTGGCAGCCTGACAAAAAGAAATAGAAATCTTTTTCCTTCTTTCACAAGTCCCAAATGTATGCTAATATTTGGTATTTTATCCATTATATTAAGGACTGATCGTGAGCTCTCGCTCTGAATTTGCTTTAGTCGTTGATTATTAATATCTCACATACTGTCATGTGAGACATTATTACTCAATGTCTTTAGTAGGTTTAACTCAGTAAAATCTGCAGCTGCTTCTCCTTGGAGAGTCTTTATTTTGCCTGTGTTTGTACAACTCAGGTGGAATTTCTAACTCAAGAGAAATTGAGGGAAGTGTCAGTATTGACCTTAAAGAAAGCAGAATTCCAATCCTGAAATCAGAATGAATAGCTGAGAAAGGATCTGAAAGAGGACCAGAAAGCTATCAGAAGTGAAACAGATTCAGGTGTTAGACTTTGGCTTGCTCATATATGGTGATAGATTAAGAAATACACCTTCCTCAGTTCTAACAGCCATGTTTTTCTTCTGTAAAAAAACAGGGACCCTGGCCTAGATGCTTTCTTGAGGGTTTTACTGATTCTTCTAAATTTACTGATTCAAAAATGCAGATAACATTTTGTTAAATGAATTATGGTTTCTGTCAAAATAAATTAAAATAACAAACCATGGTAATTTTAGAAGTTGGCAATTACAGTGGCTTCCCCCAGAAAATGTAAGGCCAGTGCCACTTAATTAGTTACTGTTATTTGTACAAATATGTCTATCTTCTAACTTTATTATTTGCATTTTAATGAAATTGCCAGTTCACTGTTACAAATATATGTCATGTTGATGCATTCTTCAACTTCAACCTTGAAAGCTCTCAGATAGACTGAGATATTACACCAAGTACCACAATTTATTTGTAGTGTTAGCATTTCCCTAATTATCAAAAATCTATAGCAAGATTTGATTAATAATTCTGCAGGTGAAGGGCCTTGAGAACTAATCTATGCAACTAAAATACAGACCACTTACTAATAAAATCAAGACTGACAGCTTAATGGAAGAAATCAACTTCAGAGTTAATCTATAAGGCTTGTAGATTAAGGCTTGTGGGGGTAATAGTGTGATGTGCTCCCCTCTAATGTGAACCTTGACCTCTAACAGCTGTGTGAAGCAGAGTTGCTGTTTCTACTCTGTAATAGGAATACATGTACCGTGATAAGCACTGGGATTTTGTTTTCTTTAATCGTCATCTTGTTGACTTGTCTCTCAGTTTAAAAAAAAATAAAAAAAAAGAAAAGAAACCCCCCCCAAAAAAACCCAAAAAACAAACCGACAAGGATAAAACAGCAGAAGGGACCAGCAAAGCAGCTAAAGTAGAAAACTGACAATAAGACACTGGATAATATTTATACACCTGGATCTTACAGAGCAAAACGTAGGTATAATAATCACTAGAAGGTTCTGAAGTTGCTGTTTTCCATATCCAGGGTTAGTCAGAATTAAAAGTAGTTTCCAATGATGCCTACAAAGTCCCATGTCCTCTCGGTTGCCATGTACCATACACAAGTAGCCCACACGAGAGACTCTGTGGCTTAGGATGAGTGTGCTGTTCAGTGCGGAGTAACAAGAGGGAGTGATTTGTGGGGGTAAATTGCTGACAAAGTGTATGGTGTGCAGCTATAAGGGAAGATGGCATTTAGGAAACAGAGGAGAAACGAACAGACCTTTCTTATTTTTTTATCCTTTGGCATCTAGTTTTATCAGATACCTCAGTTTCTGCTCAAATTTACTCTTCCTTCCCAGAATAATTTTTTATTCCCCCTGGAAATCAGGTCATCTCTAAACTACTGACTTTTCATTCTAAGAATCTGAAATAACTTCAGTCTCCACATTATACTGAAATATTTCTGATTTTTGTTTTAATGTACAAAACCATCTGTTAAATTTCTGATGATGAGATCATATTTTATTTCCTACTGACACCACAAAATCAGAGAGCCTTTCTGAGTGGTCTAATACTCAAAGTTAGTGATTTAAGGTCTAAAAAATTCAGTCAGTACAGAAGCCACAATCCTGGGCAGAATTGAGACAACAGAAAATGTAACATTTTTATTTGTGTTTCAGGCTTCATGGCAATGGCTATCCTGCAGCTGTAGACCAGAAACAATTAATTTACCAATGTAGAACTATGGTAAAATTATTCCACTGTAGTAAGGGATGTGCCAGCTCTGTTTCAGACCAAGGTCTACATTTACTTTCTGGGAAAAAGATTTTAGAGTTTGGGAGGCCTTTAGCAAATGTGGCAAATAGCAGATTGGAAACTGAAGCTGTATCCACGTGAACTAGATGAGATAAAACTGGTAGTGGAAAGGACATTAAATACCACAACTTCCTTAGCAGCATGGACTAAGTTAGTTGAGACTCGAAAGTCAGAATTAGATGGCTTTACTTGACAATTTTAACAGAAGTTAGGGCCTTAATGAAACAGCTACTATAGCTTCAGTGTGATGACCGTTTAATTCCCTTAGTGCTTGCCTCTATGAATCTGAAAAAAATAGTCTGTTTTGTAGAGCTGATTAAAGTGCATCAGTTCAGCCTGAACTTTTGAGTTCCTTATAAAAATTATTCACAGAATCACAGACGGGTTGAGGTTGGAAGGGACCTCTGGAGCTCAGCTGGTCCAAACCCCTGCTCAAGCTGAGCCACCACTGGCAGGCTGCCCAGGACCCTGTCCAGATGGCTTTTTAATAGTCCAAGGATGGAGATTGTGAACTGATTACCTTGTGTCTCCCATTGTTTCTTAGAAATATGCTGAAGCAGGCTTAATGTTTTTCAGAGCTGTGAAATACGCAGTAATGATTACACCGCTATACAGAGGGGTTACCTGAGAGTCTAGGTAGATTAGTGTTTTCCTGAACACCCTGGGGTGGTCCAGCTGTGTCTTAAATGTAGTGTTTGACTCCTACTGTGTTTCATTTGTGTAATAGGGAGAAATCTGCTGAGGAGTTTCACTAGCACTTACAGGGTTTTTTTTGAGTTTTCAAATTATATTTCCAGTCCAGCCTCTTTATCAAACACACAACAGTTTGCAGACAGCATTCACTGCTTGGTTTCAAACACTCCACTTATCAACTGGTTTCTGCTGGATACTTTCCCTGTCTTTTACAAAAAGCTTAATCTGAGAAACCAGGCAGCTTTCTTAGTACTGAGTATATATTAGTCAATGTGGTGACAAATGAAAAGCTTGCACGCATCTATTACACCAGACAAATCTGCTAATGAAAAACGTATTTAGCAATAATTTCTTATAGCATCAGGAAACAACACTGATCTTAGGGCAGAGGATTTCTTCAAAGTGAATAAATAAATAACCCTGAATATGCAATTCTATCAATATTGGTAATTCTATTTTATGCTTTTGTTAAACTATGACCGTTGTATTTATCATTAAATAGTCGTACATTGTTAGGGAAAAAGTCAGACTGTTAGACTATTCATTTGTTATACAGCACAAAATTAGAGCACCTTTTCTTTCAATTGATGGATTTGGACCTTTTATACTCTGTGTATGGTATCCTAGCAGAGATGTGACTTTTTATACCTCACGTAACAATTGTTTAGTTGCTGTTTGCCAACTGCAAAGATCCATGTGGTCTGTGGAAGTGTTAGGATGAAAAACATGCTGAAAACTAACCATCACTTTTTTTTTTTTTCATGTGCCTCCTATTGAATAAACTGGCAGAACTGATGGACTACCCCAGACCAAGGATCAAGGAATGAGGTGGAGTATCCAGTGGTTGTGTTGGCACTCACCGGCTAATGACATTCTGTAAGGGTCACAATCTCAGTAAATTGTGATTATACAGGTCTTTGAATTTGCACAAGTATAATGATGTGTTCACTTCTACTATCACACACAATTAGAAATGGATAGCTAAGTGCTGCAGTCTGACTTACAGAAAGTGGAAGACAGCGATACCAGACCCAGCATTAGCAATGGGAGCACAACAACAACTTCACAGTTGCTGCAGAGGAGGCTCTGTGGGCAATTCCTGTGCACAGAATAATAGGACTGCTTGAATTCCCATACCTGTGCCCATTCAGCAGTATGCAAGCTGACCTATGCATGGCTTTATGTTCAGCAATTTGAAAGTATTTGTGAAGATGTTGTCAAGTCACTCACAGCAAACAGATATAATTTAGTTTTCAATTACATTTGAAGAGAGGGAAAAAACCCAAACTGGTAGTTGCATAAGTAGCAATTAGATTCCATTACTAATATTGTGCTGTAGTTTTATAAATTATTAAGAGAGAATTAACAAAAATCATGAAAAATCTGTTTGAGGGCAGTATTCCAAGGCAATAATAATTGTGCTTATGAAAATTAGCACCTCAGAGAAGATATTTTAGCCTATGGAGACAGATCTAAACTGGATAGTTAAAAGGATGTGGAACTACAAAAGTACTACAGAGTGCTAAACAACTAGTTACAGAAGTATTTAGAAACCTAGGTGGAAGAAGTGGCCTAAACAGAGGAAAGAAAAAGTTAGTCCATCCATCTATGCTGAATATAGGGGTTTTTTACTGCTACTTGATCAAAAATATATTATTTTCTCAGTTAATATTTAATATCTTAACTGTTGCACATATCAAATATTAGAATAGATGCGTTATTAGAGTCAGCTAAATATTGGTTTTCTGTGTTCATTTCCGTTGTCTGGCCATTCAGTGACTGTCCAGTAGATTCAGGAATCATTGCTGGTTTATTATTTGTTACTGCTTAAGGCCTAGACTTCAAATCTCTCTCCTGTAGTCTACAGAACCATTGCATAATGCTTCTTAGTGTCAGTCTTCCACATGCAAGGACAATTAGTCTGTCCTGAGACAATCTAGAAAAAAATATATATTTAATATATATTTGAATATCTAAATAAGTGCTTAGGAATTATTTTTTCAGAAAGGCCACTGCTTTTCTCAACAGAAAATGTAAATTATATCTTATTTTCTCTAGGGTTCACCACATTTGAGGCCTTTTCAAATATTTTATAAAGTGTTAAGTGTCTGTTCAGAGTGATCATCAGGTTTACTCCACACAGGAGTGCTTATTGTCATACATTAAGTGACTGTCCAAGTCTTCGGATGCTTGGAAGGCTGGAGATGCTATAGGGTGAATAGGTTCATCTTCAATACTTGCATAGGCCAGGTTGCAGCTGTGTCTGGATCATCTTGCAGTCCTTAACATTTTCATTCAGTGTCAGAGTGATGCGAGAAACATTGGTACCTCTGCTTTGTGGGTGGAAAATGAAAAACTTAAAGTTTAATTAGTGGCATTTAAAAAAAAAATAGGTGTATCTCTGAAAGAGGGCATTAGGCATCTTTTGATTTAGAGATCAGATACCCTGAGAAGCCTCACCTAGTACCTAGTAAGGCTTTCAGTGCAAGCACATACACAGCCCTGCCTGGGCTAGGCACAAAGACTGCAGACCAAGGGAGAAGTAGCACTTCTTTCTTATAAGTGGGGGGTTTTGTTTGTTTGTTTTGGTTTGGTTTGGTTTTTTTTTAAATAAGATCCAAGAAGTGAGAGCTCTTGTAAAATAAAAGCACAAGAAAATGTGGCTGGGATAATATGTCTGGTATAAATTTCACTGGCCTGGCTTCGCAGTTCTGGACTCTTCTTTCCAAATCCATTTTGGACAAATCAGCACTGCTGTGGCCACCATCAGTAACTTTTCTGATACTTTTTCAAGCTTCAGGAGGTTAACAGAAATGCTACTGAAACTCTTGTGCTTCACCATCATTAGTTCTTCATTGGTCTATGGCCATGAAAATAACGGAGCAAAAAAGGATGTCCGGTTAAGGGCTGAGAGATTTGTATGCAGGAACTGTACATGAGTTAGCACATGTATGTGTGCTTTGATGACTGATGCATACTAAAGCCTGCAAAATCCTGGCTTCTGAAAGACAGAACGGACACTGAATAATGAATTTGGTTCTTCCTTCCTTCAGTGAAGCAGCAGAGTAAGCTTGATTGTTTGGTAATCTCTTGTTACTGTTGATTGTTTTTTATATTCTGACTTTCAATAAACTGAATAAAAATTCTGGAGCAATTGTTATGGAGTCAGCAGATTTCAGTGATGAATAACTGACCTGCTAGAAGGGTGAAATCTTAGCCACACTGAAAAAGTCCCCTCATATGTAGACATTCTAATTTGGGGTATACATCAATAATCACTCTGATAAAAAAATGGGCTTTCTATTCTTGAATGTCTAAGGGCCCTGGGAGCTCATTTTTTTAAAAAATAGATGCTATGAAATGTATCCGCAATGATACCCTGAAGTTTTAATGAAAAACAACAATTCCTAATTAGAACAAGGACAATGCATCTTCTCACAAAGTCAGAAATATTATATTCCACAAAATTAATAGATATTTTGTTAGACACTGGAGGAGAGTGGTGTTTCACTAACTTGTCTGAATCTGCCCATTTTCCAGTTCTTTCCACTTCCTTCTAACCAGATAATTTATTTCAAATTTGACAGCTTTCTATATTATTATCTTGAACACTCTCCAAAAAATTGTTGGCAGATAATAAATTTTAAGTCAAGTCTGACTCAGAAGGTTTTTTTCTCTGATAAATATTTGTATCTCTAGGTAAGAGAAGTTCTGAAGGTATGACATTTGTGAAGAAAAACTAGGGAAAATAGCTACTAAAAATCATTCATCATGGCTGTTTACAGCAGCTGTATGTTAAAAATGTCTGCTGTTTAGACTACCAGATGGGCAGCCTTCATTTTCAGAGCAGCTGTCTTTACGTTTCAGAAACAGAGAAGAAAAGGTATTGGAAAATATTTTAGAGATAGTGGTTTTGTTCTCTGTCAGATGACTGACTCTAAATGGATGATACTATTAGAGCAACATCCTCCTGGAGATCTAAAATGTTGTAGAAATACTAGGAGGGAATAGGAGCTGATTTTTAACCTTAAAGGAAAAAATGTTTTTTCACATAATTCAAATGAGAAACCATTGAAATATATTGGGATTTTTTTTGTGTGTATGTACCTTTTAGGAATCTCTAAAATAGCCAGTGCTTTTTCCTTTGAGTGTTATGGTCCATGTTTATGATTACTGAGCTTACTTACTTTCTAATCAATGTGCTAATCACTTCCAAGCTTGGGGCTATTAGCAAGTTATTATGAGCTGGCAGCAAGTAAATTAAATAGATGTAAAGAGGCATATGGTTCCTCATTTGCTTAGAACAGTAGCTCTGCAGGAGGAAATGTGCAAGGCTTAAAGAAGCACTGACAAGAACTAATTTTGTGCAATGCTGGAAATACAAAGTTTGCTGTGTTGCCAAACTTCTGTTTGGCTTCCTCAACAGCTCAGAAGAGTGGTGTATCATATGTAGTTACGCTGTGATTATCTGGTGACTGTGCTGTGATTGAATTTCTTTTGCAACAGGAGTATGTGCAAAGTTAAGTGGTTAGTCTCTAAACCATGTCCTAGGGCCTAGGACTGATACAGCTGGTTGTAGGTGGGGGATTTTCAGGGCTAAGAGGAAAACCATACATGGCCTTTTTTTTTTGTCTCTTTTTTTTTTTCTCTCCCTTTTTTTTGTTTTCTTCTTTTTTTTTTTTTTTTTTTTTTTTTTTCTTTCTCTGTCTTCCCTGGGAGTACTGCTTCCCTCTGTACTAGCAGAAAACAGTATAGGACAAAGGAGTTATTGTCAAATTTCAAAACTTGGAGTCTGGAACTGAAGGGTTGGTTTATGGCTTCATAACCCAGTTAATGTCTGCGGCATGTCCAAGTAGTGTGTTGGTGGAATATTATTGGCGGTATCTGGTATGTGTTCTATGAATGCAGTAAACTAAGGCACATAACATTCAAGTTACTTGTTCAGGACCATTTAAAATGTCACAGGGAAAAACAGAGTCAAATCAAGAAGTACTAAGTCCCATCTTTTATCAAATAAACTGAATTGTCTGTGATTAGGGAAGAAAGAGGATCCTCAAATCAAACTTTTTTTTTTGTGGGTTGCTTGAGCATCATGTGTGTTGCCTTTAAACTGAAAGTTGTTAATTGTGTGTGCCTTTGTATCTTAAGATTTCAGTAAAAACAGTGAAGGCGAATACTGAATATAAGGTGAGCCATTCAACTGAAAGCTTGATAATGAGACAGCTCATATTCTGTTATCTGGCTTTTCCCAAAGCCTTCCCTCTGTTCCTTTTACCACTTAGAGAATCTTCCTTTAATATCCTTGACTAGATAATAATAAAAAATAGAATATGGCTTAGAAATATATGCCCCATTAAATTTCAAGTGTGCAGAGGTGTGCCTGTAGTCAGACATGCCTTCAGCAAGCAAGGAGTTACTCCGGCAGAGATCTGGTTTCATTTGCTGTGATCAACAACAGCTGTGAATCCACTGTGGTCTGGGGCCTGATTAGGTGATTGTTAATTGCTTAATGTGTTAAGGAAAAGTTAGTGATATGTAAGAGAACCTTCTGTTGCTGATCTCAAAAACTATGAGTAATCCTCAAGATCAGCAGTGGGACCATGTCTGATTCAGCTCTATGTAATATCTATAAACCCATTAGCAAAGCAAGGTGGTGATTAATTATTCTGGAGAGGACTCAAGGGGAAAGTGATTCCCTCTGTCATTAGTCAAGACAGAACATTCAATGTGGTCTTACTTTGGTTTGGTGTCCCTAGTAGATTGCAGGTTTTTCAATGATCTCTATAATCCCCTTCAGCAACTGCTCTGTGCTTACCCCACGAGCCAGCTGTGAGCTGGAAAACACATAGGCTCTGACTCTTTAAAGTGGAGAGAAATTATAATGTATTGGATAATTTGGCAATGCAGAAGGAACCAAATCAAAGGTAACCTAAGGCTAGAGGAAGTCCAGCAGGTGTGATAGGAGGTTGTTTTGACTGGGAGTCTGGGTGAAGGAGGGGATGGGTTAGAGGAGCAGAACTACCGCTCTGGGCAGAAAATTGTTCTTAAACTGACCTTGAATACAGGCCAGCATAGGGTAAACATTCCCACAGTGACATTCAAGCAAGCAGAACAGAGTTCGTCATCAAGAGGGACGTTTTTTGATCCCTTTTCTCATTTTGGAGGCAGAAATGCATAAGGCTTTCCAGAACTGAAAGGCAAGAAAAAAATGAGTTGGGATCAGACAATTATTGCCTTATGTAATGCTTGACCTTTCTACGTTGTTTCTAAGTAGTCATCAAGTTGTAATTATTGTCTGACTTAGAAGCAAAGAACTGCTTGAAACGGAAAAGAACTGAATTTTGAGGTTTGGAAATGTCAAAAATGATATGTTTGATGACCTCAAAAGCTTTTCTTCAATATTTTTGTTATTTTACTGGAATCAAATACTTTCTGCAAAGTGCATTGGCTTTGATGGATACATTTCCCACTCTAAAAATACTTAGAAACAATTAGCGTCTTTCTTTAAAGATCTCTAAGTATGTCAGAGCATGTTCTACATGTGAAGGACCATATGTCTTTTTTTTGCTATAGAGATAATAACAAAACACAGATATTTTTAAATCAGGAGGAAGTATACAGATGCTAGTGTTCAAATCACTCTACTTGAAATCAGCATGCATTTAGATCAGCTGACACCTACTGTGCTGAAAATTAATTGTGTTTTAGTGTCCTCACTATAATTTTTTGTTGGTACAAAGCTAGTTTGTGTACCAGTGTTGGGCAGTATGGTCTGTTGATAGCATTTCAGAGTTGGTAACTGGAATGTTTTTATTTGACTGAAGAATGGTAAGCACTAGCCTACTGTGCTCATATAAAGGAAGTAATTTTCTGCATCTCCATGGCCAGTCTTTAGCAGTATTTACCTCAGCTGTAAATGCAGAAGATTTTGCTGTTTCTTCTGTTGTTATTTCTTCTCAGCAAGCGTCAACTGAAAAATTATAATTTAAGACTTCCTACTGCAAAAGGTATTAATTTTCATAACATTTAATGTTCTGTCAAAACTGGAAAAGTCTCACCATGAAGACTTTTACAATTAAGACAGTTATATCTGCAATTTACAATTCAGTCCTGCCAATATCAGATACATAATAATTAGATATCAATGTCAATACTATGTTAACGTAAATACAAGCTGCTCAGCATAAAGAAATGTTTTCTTTGCACTGGGATCAAACTGAAGAGGAATGTTATCTTCAAGGATAAGAAGGGTTTTTTTCTGTGAAGCTCTGTCAGCATGTACTATGTATGCATGGCCTTTTCAGGGCCAGCTCTGATGTCTCTTCACAAGCGAAGCTCTAACTTAGCCACTCTCCCAGGGACTGGTTTGGTGACCAGGGCTGGTGTAGTTTGTGGAACATGCTTTGCGGCTAAACTGAGGAAGTGTGATCTGGATGATCGGGTAGTGAGATGGATTGTGAACTGGCTGGAGAAAAGAAGCCAGAGAGTTGTGGTGAATGGGATGGAGTCTAGTTGGAGGCCTGTATCTAGTGGAGTCCCCCAGGGTTCGGTATTGGGACCAGTGCTATTCAATATATTCATCAACAACTTGGATGAGGGAATAGAGTGCACCCTCAGCAAGTTTGCTGATGATAGGAAACTGGGAGGAGTGGCTGACACGCCAGAAGGCTGTGCTTCCATCCAGCGAGACCTAGACAGGCTGGAGATTTGGGCGGGGGAACATTTCATGCAATTTAACAAGAGCAAGTGTAGAGTCTTGCATCTGGGCAAGAACAACACCAGGTACCAGTATAAGTTGGGTACTGACCTGTTGGAGAGTAGTGTAGGGGAGAGGGACCTGGGGGTCCTGGTGGACAGCAGGATGACCATGAGCCAGCACTGTGCCCTCGTGGCCAAGAAGGCCAATGGCATCCTGGGGTGTATCAGAAGGGGGGTGGTCAGTAGGTCAAGAGAGGTTCTCCTCGCCCTCTACTCTGCCCTGGTGAGACCTCGTCTGGAATATTGTGTCCAGTTCTGGGCCCCTCAGTTCAAGAGGGACAGGGAACTGCTGGAGAGAGTCCAGCGCAGAGCCACGAAGATGATGAAGGGAATGGAGCATCTCCCTTATGAGGAAAGGCTGAGGGAGCTGGATCTCTTTAGCTTGGAAAAAAAAAGACTGAAGGGTGACTTAATGAATGTTTATAAATATGTAAAGGGTGAGTGTCAGGAGGATGGAGCCAGGCTCTTCTCTGTGACATCCAGTGATAGGACAAGGGGCAATGGGTTCAAGCTGGAACATAGGAGGTTCCACGTGAATATGAGAAAAAACTTCTTTACAGTAAGGGTGACAGAGCACTGGAACAGGCTGCCCAGAGAGGTTGTGGAGTCTCCTTCTCTAGAGACATTCAAAGCCCGCCTGGATGCGTTCCTGTGCTATCTGATCTAGGTGTTCCTGCTCCGGCAGGGGGATTGGACTAGATGATCTTTTGAGGTCCCTTCCAATCTCTAACATTCTGTGATTCTCTGATTCTGTGTTTGTACATGTGTTAAGTCTATGACTTCTTTTTTTGAACTACACCCTATCTTCTTAGAAAGTGAACCCATTTGTATTTAATATCTGTAAGTACTGGAGAACCCTCATGTGTGTAAGTCATTTCATTTCACCCACCCATAATGGGCCTGTCTCTACACATTACAGTATTTCTTTGTAACTGGTTTATATGGATGTTAGCAAGGTAAGCAAGGGTAGCAGAGGCCATTTTAAAAGAGCAGTCTTTTTCTGTAGCTACTATAGATATAAATACACACTGATTCCCATCATTGTGTAATCGAGAGCAGCATGAGCCGTGGATCATAGACAAGCACAGTGGGTTCTCTTGTGGGGTGGTGGGAGCTTTGCCCCTATCAGGAAATAGAACAGTATGCGGTATCATTCTGCTAATGGCTAAGAAACAAGTCTACTTCCTACCTTGTTTTACTGTTTCAACTCTTTCTTGAATTTGAACAGCTACTTTCTTCTAGCTGCACTGTGATACAATGGAATAGGTGTGATGCCAACTTTAAAGAATAAGCAAAGTAGCTTTTTTATACTGGAATAATGTTACATTTGTAAGTTCGGCAGAACATATTGAATAGACAGCTGGAGTCCAAGATACCATGTGCTCTGTTTTGGTCACATTCTGGAGAAGTTGTTTCTTGACTGATAAGTTAATCATAAGATCTTGCTCATTCAGCTCTTCAGTTATGTGCTGTAGGTCTCAGGATAGTGGATTTTCATGATCTTGTTTGATGCTTTGTGACATACAGCAGTCGAGGCATCTTAGAAATTGTAAGCCAAAAAAGAAAACTCAGTGTTTTAAGGGAAGTCGCCCATTCAAAAGAAAATATTTTAATCTTCAACTTCTTACAAAATAATTAATGTTCATTTAAAGTTTCCTCCCATAAATTTAAGCAAATAAATAACTGAAATGCTCCACAAATAAGAACAGAGATTACTTGATTTCAGTTGCATGTAAGCAAATTATTTCCATGCATGTAATGACTGCCTAAACAAATAGGCACTTGAGCATGCAAGAGATAATTATATATGGTAGCAGCTTGTTTTTATCTAGCAAATCATGTGTCTTGCATGTGTAAGTGCATTTTATGTAGGAACGTATTTGTGTAACCTCTGCATAGGCCTTTTTCTCAGCTCATGGGAGAAGGTTAATTCAGCTCATGTTCTTGGGTGCTCAGTGCCCCCTGCAGCTTTTTCCCATTTGATTCAATTTGCCTATTCTGGAAAGACTAGATTTGCAACAGCATTTTGAGAATTAGATAATGAGGTTCCCATTTTTAATACTTTCTGTAGCAGTTTTTAAAAGAGGCTAATTTCCAGTTTTACTAGGAACTAGAGAAAGCAGAGAAGAAAGGTGCAGATTGTACAAAGCACTGAGGAGTCAGAGCTGTCTGTAAGGACCTCCCGTCTCCACTCAAAACTGCATTACGCTCCCAGGTTTGCATCTACATTGTATTCATGCTTTATTAAATACCATTCTCCAGCCTACCTATTGTTTCTGGGCAATGAAATGTATATTTTGCTTGAAGAACTCTTGCTCTAGCGCAGCATTACACACCTGGGCTGCCTCGTTGCTCTGGAAAATGTTAGGCCACACAGTGTATCTCTTGCACAAAATAAAACACAGGCTGTTAGTCATGAAACAGATAAAGAGTTGTGATCTGCACTGCAGGTTTCCCACTTCAAGACAAAATTTTAAATTAAGAATGTTCATTTTAATGTGTCTCAACACATGGAGTTTCAAGTGCAGTAAAATCAAGTGACAAGCCTTCAAATATGCAGTAACACGTATAGAGCCAGGTGAAAAGCAAGAAGTGGGAGAGTATGGGGGTCACTGCTGTTCAATAAAGGAGCACCTAATGGTGAGCAGTAGGTGCTAATTTTCACCATTTTAAACCTCTTCTTTCATAATGGGCCTAATCTATAACCTTCGTTCAAAGAGTAGAATGAAGTGTGTTTTTATGTAGTTGTACTGTGTAATGGGTAGTGGACTCTTCCATCCTCAGGGGAAAGTCTGCTTTAGTTTGAAAACTGCATCTCACCTTGAACTATTATGAATTAATGAAGGGTCTAACTTTAGACACAAGTCAAGAAGTTTCTGAGACTCTTGGTGGTCTGTCTTGGTTTTTACCTGTACAGAGTCTCTCTCCCTCATTTCTTTTTGTCTTAGTGGTATTAGCAACTTTCTTGATACATTATTTTGGGGTCTTTGTTAAATCCTGTGCTTGTAAGCTTTCTAAGGAAGCTCTGAACCAAGTGTGCCTTCTAGTCATGTATTGTTATATTCTCACACAACTTCCTGTGGTTCAGCATGACTTCTAGGAAGACAGCATTATAAAGCATGTACGCAAGATCTTTTATTCAGAAATTATACTGGAGTATTAGTGTTTCCACATCCATCTTGAGTCGCAATGTTTCTGTAGAAGTTGAGCTGAAGGAAGTGAGCCTGCATAAAAGGGATTCTTCTGTCTTGCAGAGAAATTCTCTTTAATTTGAATGTTGACTGTGGCTCAATGCCAGTACATGAAGACATGTTGCAGTGCAATTAAGTATAAATTAGCACCTTAGCTGTATGAAATTGCTCTGGCCTCTTCCTCCCAGTGCATTGTTCTAAGAAAACTGAATGTGGAGGGAAACTAATTAGCACAATGAAGTGTTGGAGGCTGGCTTCTCTGGTGTTTAGAGCATTTCAAGATGAGCTTCTCTGAGTGGGGGACGGCTGCTCCCACTGCAGGAACCGTTTCCTGCCAGCACACATCTGCCGAGAAAGGTAACCAAGGCTCATGTACCTGGTTTTGTTGCAATGTTTTATCTTGTCAGGTGCTTCATACTATGGCCAGCAGAGTGAACAACCTCGGAATAAAAATTCTTTACAACATTTATGATTTTAGCTATCCAGAGAAACCTCACAGTGCTACGCATGTTGTAGCTGCTCCAGTTAAACACATACATCCTTACATTCTCAGAAATATTTTTAGGAGTATTTATCTGAAAGAACTGCTGCTTTGAGTGATTAATTATGTAATGCATACAGATGTAATTTCCAGCTACATTTTAATTAGGCAACTCTTAACCTCATGTTTCAAAATGAGTGTAGTTATTGTTAAATTATAGTTTTTTTCCCTTTACTTGATATAAGATGCTACCTAGTTTCTAACAGGCTTGACTGAAAAACTACTTTCTATGACAGCCAAAAACCTGTCATTCGTTGACATGTAGGAGATCCAGGTTTAATTCTGTGTCTGAAGGGCCTTGGTGACGAATCAGTCATAGGTAAATGACCCAATTTCTGGGCTATTTAGGAGGTACATGGAAAGGTTGTTCTGGGGGCCTGAGGCATATCTGATGTCACTTTGCATGGGGGAGAGGAGGAACACTCTGAAAGGAGCTCCTTCTTGCTCTGAAGCAGAATAACTTCCAAATACCTGCCTTTTACAGGGCAAATTCCTCTTTTGCCTAATTTGCTTAACAATTCTAAAATGCTGGGATCTCTGAAATGAAATTTTTATCTCTTCACAATGATAAAAACACCACTACTAGATCAGTTAATAGAAACTTAGAGTAAGTGAAAGTTTTCTTTGCCTTTGAGATACTGTCTGACAGCTTACAATATCTCTCAGAGAAATTAATGCTTATGTTTCCACAGAGGCCTCATACTATTCATCTTAGGAAGCATGGGTTTGTCATTTTGAACTGTATAAGCTTCTGCTTTACCTAGCCAGATGCTGTGCAACTCAAGGTGTACAAAAAAGTTGGCCTTTCAACGTTGCCAAGATATAAAACTGACAAAATGGGAAAGATGAAATAACATGGATTTAATGGAGAAAAATGGCTGAGTTGAACTTGTCCATATTTTAGATGCTGCACTTGGTTTGGTACTGTGGCTCATTTTAAACATGTTTCCTAAGTAATGTTTGTGTTTGCCAGTGAGGTTTATCCAGCTTCAAATGAAGTTAACAGTGCAAAAAAATCTAAGGATCATTTTTAACCTTTATGTTAATGTTTCTTCACTTCCAGATGAAAGACACCATCCAGTAGAAAACATTTGGTTATAGCAATTCAAGATCAAATCTTAAATCATTACAGCAGGCCTAGAATCATTGCACACCTGGAATATGCACATCACTTCCATATGCTGAAATATATGGAGGCAGAAGAGCAAGCCAGGAGGCTGTTGCTGGCTTCTTAGTGACCCACTTTGCGTCCAGTGCAATCTAGGTGTACTAGAAACCTGGGGGCTGCTCTCTGAATTTTCTGCTTGGAAACTTACGAGTACTTGAGACTGAGTAATTAATAGGAAACTAGAATCCCTCTCTCTCTCAAACAGTGTTAATGCACCACATTAATACTACTTAAACAGTAGAGACTGGCACTTCATTTTCTGCATCCTAATAAAATTAATTGTCCTTATGCTTGATTTAGCTATTTCATTTTCTTGACTCCTACCTCTAAGCAGCACAAAAAAAATGCTTACCACATAGGGGAAAGAAAGGGGTTTTATATGGGTGCAGAAAGGCTTGAAGCTAGCTACGGTTGCCACTGTTTCAGCATAAAACAAAAAAAACATCTTGACATGTCACATCAGCATATTTAAAAAAGTTCAGTTTGGTAATTTAAGAAATTTTTCCAAATCCTACATTAAAATAAGTTTGTTATAACTATAGTAAAATAAATCTTGAATATTCGACTCTTACTTAATTTCCTTGGGTGTTTGTTGAGTTGTACCATCCCAAAGAAACCAAACTGCCCCACCCCAATATAACTTCCTTCTATGTTGCTACATTCCTTGTTTCATTTTATTAAATAAAGAATTAACTGGGGAATAGGAGGAGGCAGACTGAAATCCATATTTTAATATTTTGGCCAGGGATAGATCAGCTACTGGTGTAATTTGAACACCATTGAATTTAGGAATTTTTCTACACTGGAATTTGTTTGTTTTCCTCAGTATCCAAACTAGTGCTGTGTGATAAAATGAACAGTAAATAATTGTTCTGGTTTTTTTTCTTATTTCTTTTACCTTTTTTTTTCCCTCCAGTACTCAGTTTTATTTGAAATAGGATTCTTCTTCTGATAATCTTGACTGCAAGCATAACCTCCCACTTAGGCTTTTGCAAAGTGTGACTAGTGACATCAGCTTTTATTTAAAGTTTAACTGAGGAGAACAATCTACTTCCCAGTGAAAATGGGAAGTGTCTGATTTTTTCTTGCTGTTAATAGCACCACAGGCTGTGTTAGTCTTTATATAGTAAAGTTTTGCCTTTTCCAGTAGCTGGCAGATGATGTTTTCATGTTCAAATCATCTGTTTAGTCTCAGAGCTTTGTTAAACTAGGCAAATGATATTGCAAAAATCTTTCTGTAAAGAAAATGGGAATACTAGCTGCTACAACAGCAGTCTATTACCTAATTGCTATTAAATACCAACATGCTGTGGTGACACCTTGTTAGATGTGATGCAATGTTGTACACAGCTATTACCAGCTCTTGACATATTTTTTTCACCATGTGGGACCCAGGTAGGAATATAAATTTTGCTGTTGGTTTGCAAGCAAGAGAGTCACCATCTTGCCATGAACCTGGCTTTCTCAGATCTCCTCTCAGTCCCTTGAGTGTAGAAAGAGTAGCCTGCTTCTGTCAGTCTAAGAGAAAGCAGCTTCTTCCTTTAACTGCTGACCCAGGAGGTTACGCCTCAAAATTGATATATAGCTAGACCCAATTCTGTCAGCTTTCAATCTGGTCATACAACATCAAAAAGCTTGTCCTTTATATCGTTTATAAATGCATGTTTCAAGAACAGTTCCTGGGGTATACTTGTGGAAACTCAGTCAGCGGTGAATTAAATCCCTCCCTGTCTAATCAGCCATACACAGAGTGGGATGGAGGGAAAAACCAGACCCCACCAGGCAGGTCTCACAGTGAGTTAACCATTCCTGTCACAAACAACACCACCTCTTCAACACTGAAACAATACACATGCAAATTTGCTGCAAAGTCAAGGTCAATAACATGAGCTGACTTGGTTCAGTGCACAGCTGATCAGTAATATATGCCTGTTCCAAATAAAAATGGCTAAATAGAGAATCCCACCAATGAAATACTGTGGGTGGGGAAAAATCCCAGCTTTGTCATTCTCAGGGCTTTAGGCTGAGATGCCATCAAGTCCAGAGAGGAGACAGCCCATGCTAGTACAAGGAGAAGATCACTCTGTTCGTTTTCTTTCTCTTATTAGTAAAATGGCTATGTATGCTTCCTTCATGCGTTCAGGCTGCCTGCAAACACTGCCCCTTGGATCTTGTCAAATATCACCTTGTGATAGTATTGAAAATGTGTGTGTGTGTATGGAGTTATACAAGATACAACAATTTAGCAGGTACCATGGCCCCTCAGGTAGTAGGTTTGGATGTAATGTGGCTAGATGGTGGGTTTGCCTTGAATCTTATTGCATTCAGTACTACTGCTATACTGCCTTCCCCATGATGCACTCTTCCCTTTCAGGTTTAAAATGCAATAATTAGATTATGAGTATTGTTTCAAACCCTAATTAGTTTAATTTAATTAGTTTATCATTAGCTCTGGATCAGGACCTTGCTGCAGTACTCTCTCTGCTACGCTTCATTTAATTATATTTAATGCAATCTCTTTGTTTCTCCAGAGTCTAAATAAGCTTGCAGCCAAAGAATCCAAATCAATACAGAGGACTATTCTCAGACCCAGTGTTTTCAGGTAGGTCTGGAAGAACCAGGCTTAAAACATGCATTGCATCTACTGTTTAGTTCCCCATCTCTCCATAGTACTGCATGACTCCCTAACCTGGCAACAGGAAACCAACCCAATTTAATATGAAGAAATGTTTCTTGCTCTCTATGCAGTTAATAATCTGGTCTATTTTTGCTATTTTACCTTCCTTTGCACCATTTCTTCCTGCCTGGTCTTTCTACAGCTTTCAAATGATTATTTTAACTGGAGACTTCAGTTATATTTGAAACATCTGTGGGAGACATGCGTGGTACTGAGCACTTTCACAGAGCATGTGGGTGTTCATTTAAGTCTCATTTCCACATTTGTGTGCTGTAGTTGTTAGTTTCCTAACCATACTTACTAGAAGTGTTCAATTTATCAGTTTTCTTTCTATTCTCCAGCAGAAGTGGACTTCTGCCATTGCCAATGAGTTCCTATGTTTACCACCATTGCTGCAGCTCCATTTCTTATAGAAGTAGTTTCCATACCCTGCAGGCTGTCATGCTGTTTCCTAGGATACTTTTCACAGAAGCCCAGAGATGCCTCTTTTAGCAAAAGAAGAATTGCTTTGCCTACGGGTAGGGTGAAAAGGGCAGAGAGCAACTAGTTTGAGCTGATGACAGGGGAAAACAGGGTCGGGAGCAAAACTGATAGAATCTGATGTGGTGGAAATTTGCACCCATCTCTCTTTCCACACCTGTTTTTCAGAGCAGCAGCAACTCCTATTTGCTTATTTTTACTGACTTTTAACAAACACGGGAGATACAGGTTAATGTCATGGCCTGATACGCTTTTATGTGGTGCACAGTCAAGCTGGAACATGCTAACTGGTTGTCTTTCTGCTGCCTTCTGGTTGAGAGGAAGTCCAGGGTGACTCAGCCCTCAAAGAACAAAGCAGGGAGGACACTAATAAGACTTCTCTCATCTGCTTGAACAACAATTCTTCGTGAAGCTTAATGTTACAAGACCTCTTCCTTCCTGCTGTGCATGAGAACTGGCTGATGGGTGAAGGAAGATGACACTGGCAGTGCCACCTAATAAAGCCTTCTTATGAAGCTCTTCATTAGCCCAGATAAAAATCTTTGTTGAGAAGAGCTAAGAACATAAATGCCTTCCTTCCCCTTCAGGCCCTTCAACTAAATGCCTGCATAGAGCCTGCCTCCCAACACGGTCCCTACAACAGAGTCCTGAACAGCAAAGTATGTCTTCAGGTTTCACTGCTGGGTATGTTGCAGGAGAAGGGGATCACTGTAAATGAAGCTCCTTGGGAACAAAGCAATTATCAAGAGTGAACAAATTAGTGTTTTCTCGAAAACATGGAGCTTCTTCAAGCATGAGAGAGGTGTAAAGATTAACTGGGGATGTGACTGAAGGTCAAGGGAAAATAAAGATCCTCTGTTCCTGCTGGGCCAGATACCCAGAGGAGAGCTGAACTCCCTCTGCTTTAGGGAGAACCTGGCTTCCTAAGGTCTCGTATGTCGTTGTCCTCTATTTTTACTGATGGGTTTGGTTCAGTAGTAAAAGCCAACAAGGGCTTAGATAAGAGTCTGGTTAGAACCTCTCTCATATAGAAGAATTACATGTTCCTCTGGATGTTTCTATAGTGGTACCAGGACCTTTTGCCCAAGCTGCAATTAGTATAACCTTGTAATAGCACATTTCACCCAGGAATACCGAAGGGTTTAATAAAATTAGCTCTATGGTCTTTTTATGATGTGTGCTAGAGATTTATTGTAATTAAAGTTGTTTGAAAGTGTTCCAATGAAGTTATTTTCCATTGGATTATGTATACTCTGCAGCATTACAATGTTTCCTCTTATTTCATCCCAGAAGCCCAGCGAGCCTTGAGGGAGGAGGCTGCCATGTGATACGGAGCCAACCTTGAGCATTCAAGACATAGCCCTTCTCCAAAGCAGAAAGTTTTAAATGGCAGCCCAAGAGGACTTGAACAAGACTGCCAAGGCTGCAAGTGTTCTTGGCTGCATGGGAGGAAACCTGAGGGCAGCGTCTCCATGGAAGAGACATCACTGTCATTTTGAAAGGCTGAGACAAATCTTTTGCAATTCTCATTCTGTGATGACAGACTGCAGTAGTCCTTCTGACTCTTCTTTTTTTCTTCTTCCGGAATTTCAGACTTGTTTATTCCAGCCTTCCCTCCTCCTCTCCTTAGACACGGGAAAGGGGAGGCATTACCAGTGTCTTTAACTTTCTCAAAATCTCCTGGGGACCATAAGATATAGCCAGCAGTAAAGATCAGCAGCTCTTATCATTGCTTTCTGTAATAAGAATACAACCCCCGACATTCTCCTTTTCAAAAGGCTACCTCCCTTCCATGATGTGCTTAGAAACCTTCTTGTAATAAATAGATAAGATTAGTCAGTAATGCTTCTTGAATCGAACTGTCTTTGGACTAGCAAACCACTTACTCTTTTTTACTGGGCTTTATTTTAGGAATGGGGACTTTTAATTTTCTAATAGATGACTGAAAATGTAATTTTTTTAGAACTCCAAAGTCTGAGTGTACGGAATCATACTGTGCTCCTTCTCCAAAGAGATATTGTGTAGTCCTTTCTTTCTTCAGCTTCAATGGGGTCACTCATGACCTGGCATCAATTCTCAGAGTGTGTTGTGCTACTCTGCTGTAGCTAATAGCATTAGTACTAAATATGGCCCATACACCTACTAATTTCTACTAGAAGCAGGGAACATTCATGCAGTTGAAATCCATGGTGCTTGGACATACCTTAATTATGCTCTATATTCATATTTTTCAACATCAGCATCTCACTAATGTGTCAATTTAAAAATACGTCAATGTTTTTTTATGTAAGACCTACAACAAGCCAAAGTTATAGTTGACTATTTTCAGGTGTCTGGGAGCAGCTCCAATAATTATAAAGAACCAGAGCAGCAAGCCCTATTTATAGACATTGATTCAAAATAAATACAGAATAGGAAAGAATTATGACTTTGAGAACAGCTACTTTTAAAACTAGCTATGGAAGCATAACCTGCTGCTGAAATGGTAAGGTAGGCTCATGAATATATTACATGCTATATGACTAAGCTAAAGTCAGTACTTGAAAATTATTATTTTTTTTAAAAATGCTAATTTTGGAAAGAGAAATTGCCTGAAAAATCTTTAAAACAGGCAGCATATTTTCTTTAATTCTTTTATAACTTATAACTTAGGAACCAAATTTTTTATAACTGAATCTTCTTTTTCACTATCATTTCTTTAAAGACTTTTATGCCACCATAAGAAAATCTCTGCTTTCTTGTATCTGAGATTTGCAAAAAAAAGGAAAAGATTTTACAAGTGTGGGAACTATGGTACAGAAGTATAGAGGCAATAGTCAAAGTCATCCCAGTGTAACAATCATGTTTAAATGTATGCTGAATTTTAAGCAGTTAGATTGTAACAGGATGAAAAGTGATGAATGGAGTGAGCTTTGCATGAGCAAATGAATTTCTAACCTCTTCATATTATTTGTACTGTCAAAGAAAGTCATGGTCCAATTCTCCAAAAACCAGGCATGGAAAAGGAAACACTGGCAGAACTTTCTGCTTTGAGCATTACATGGCACAAAATGTTAGAAATCCTCCAACTGTAGGGATACGGAATATACGTTGGTTTCAGGTTTCCACAAAGCTCTGTAAACTGCTCAAGAAGTTGCAGTGGAAGCAAAGGATGGTAAATAAGAGAAATCATAAGGGCAAAGCATGCTTTGTAGGATAAATAGTTTAAAAGGTTGTGGAGTATACTACTGTGCATTTAGTGAACAGGTTTTCCTATTAAAATGTACTATGCAGTACTGACTGCAGCATTGCTGTGGGAATATATTAGCATTAGACTGATGATTTAAAGGTGAAATGAACTGAAAAAAAATATGGTTGGCTGTTAAAGAGCAAGGTACGTAAGAGGAAGGAGTAGTAAATTGACAAAATTACGTTCTCACTCACCTTAAGTGGAAGTTTATGCAAAGAGACACTTATACAATGTAAAAAGGTAAATTACAGTTTATTCACTGGCAAACAATCAGGTGGGATTTTTTTTGAAATTCAGTTTAGATGTTTGGAAGACATCGCTTTATCAGGCTATAGGATCTTTGATAATTTTATCTGTGCAATGTGCAGAGCTGCAAAGTCACAGGTTCTTACAACTGAAAGTACCTCCTTGTCTGTTTTGCTTTTAACATTTCTAATGTTTCTAATTCAAGGGTTTTTTTCTGCTTTTTGAGCCACTGAGATGAGAATTTCCACCCTGTCTTGTCTTTGGTTGTTTTTCAATATGAAAGGTAACCAGAGTAGTTTGGATACCTCCCAGGAAGTTAGTTTACAGGTTTGTGAGAACTCAGGTAAAGCCGAGGATCTCCTCTCAGTAAACAATGTAACTGTGCATGGCTGTGGAGAAAAGGAAGGTACATGGGCCTGAATCAAACAGTATTGTTCTAAGCACAGGATCAGTGGCCAAGCTCCTTGACTCTGAAACTAGCAGCGGCTTTCCTCTTGCTTAACTTCAGATACAGTACTTGCCATCTAAGGTAGTTGTGCTGAGCTCAGTTTACAGTCAAGGAAGACAATTAGGCACAGCTGGGCCATGTTTCAGCTGAACTCTTTTGGCACCTGTGAGTTGAGAAAAGTTGAGCCTTCCACGCTAGTGAGGAGGTTGCACTCTGTACTTGGCTTCCTGATGTCTGTTGGCTGTTTGGCTCAGATGCATATAGTCACAGCCTCATTTGTGCCATCAAGTACAGTTAGGCCCATCCTCATGTCCAAGTTAAAACTTCAACTAATGAGTCATTGTAATACCTGACCCTCCTGTCTCAGTCTGATGCCCTCCGCAGTCCCATAAGACTGCACCTGAAAAACCCAATGTTTTGAGGACAGGACATCAGAAAAGAGCCTGCCCTGCTATGAGAGGGGTGATGAGAGAGAGGGACAGTCTGGATCTCCCTGGTGTTTGCCATGAGACTGAGGAGCTAGACACAAATAGCACTCTGCCAGCTTTCTGAGACGTACACAGGTTTAGGCTGAGCACATCAACAGGATGTCAGGAGGTTCATTGGACCAAGGATGAAGGCTCTGACAACAGGCAAATGCATACTATAAGTGCACTTCTGTGCCCTTGACTGAAATGTTTAAGGTCTGAAATGCTCTTTTCCCCCTTCCCTGAGATATCTTAGGTAGCTTTGACACGCTTTATTGTTTAATTCAGATTTATTTTACTTTGCTGCTTATCAAGGCCTTAGTTTGTTACATAGCTGTTGTTGGTGTATTGTTATGGCTCCTTTGTCATCACCTGCATCTGATAAGAAGTTCAACTTCATCTGCTTTTCTTTAGGAGGACAGTTTTGCCTGGTTTAAATATACAAGTGTTGGGCATTCAATGAGACAATGAAGAAAACATGGAATAGAATATGATGAGGTGCATGATGGTCTTTATTTTGTCTGACAATCTTGGTATGTCACTTTAAAGATTTGTTTTATTGTAAGATCACAGAAGAACACTGCAACCTTCTGTGTGATGTCAATCATGAGACTAATTGGCATTAACTCCTTATTATACTAGCACATCTGCTTGAAAAATGTCTGACAGAATTGATCCTGTTTAAGATTGAATCAATCATGTTCCCAGGCAACTTGGGACTCTTACAGACTTTTCATTCCATTCTCTATCAAAATTTTAAAAATTAATAGTTAGTTGAGAAGAAAAAAGAGAAATGAATTTTTGTCCCTCTGAGAAGAGAATGAAAAGGCAAACATGTCAAGACATATTGATATGAGTGCATAGGAACCTGCATGGAATGTATAAGAAGTAATGTTTTGATTATCAGGGGCTAAATTATTTTACTTGAAGGAGAAAACACCTTTACGGATTAAGAAAGGATGGGAAGACAATGCCACTCTGGTTACCTTATGTCAAAGAACTTAAAGGATGTGCAGATTAAAAAAATGGTTTCAAGAGGCTCTTTAAGCATCCATTTAGGAATAAGCTAAGAGAAGTACTTGCCGTACTTTGTCAGATTAGTACCCTAACTCACTTCTCATCTTTAAAAAGTGTAGTTTCTGGCTTATTGGTAACAGTGAGTTTAAGGTATGCTTCAGTCGAAAGCAGAACATATTTTCAGAATTTCTATTGTATGTGTCAATGCTTTCTGAGTAGAAAAACTTCTGTTCAGAAAAACTGTGGGAAGACTTATTGCAAATATCTGAATTAAAAAACAAAGTAGGGAAGCGAGTACTATGTGTCCTCAGATTACCAACCATTCACTCCCTTGATTGCTGGAGAGAACCACACCTTTAATTCTGTAAACTCTACTTTGAAGGCAAAAGTCATAGATGATAACTTTTCAGTTTAATCAATGAATTGGAAGTCATGGAGGGCCTTTGCAGTCTGGAAGCGGGTTTGTTTGACTGCAGTGACAAATGCCTTTTGGTTCCTATTGTGTCATATTCACAATTGAACGTAGTTTGATTTATCTTTGTAAATTCCCATAGCACTTTTTTCTTTGTATACATTTGTCACTGTCAGTGCTTGGGTTGATTATATTGCTCTCCAAGACAAGTATATTCTCTGTCTCAGAGAACTAATTCTTCCCCTCATGGGCAGTTCTGGTAACTGGGGTTGCCTTGGGAAGAACTGACGATTTTCTCTTCCATTTATTTCCATCTCTGTTAGCACTGACATTGGTCTCCTGCTTATCATTCTTCTGTTTCTCTAGAGAAAAAAAAAGTCTCATGTATTCCACCTTGAAAAGCACACTTCTCAAATAAACTCACATTCATTGCGTCTTTGCAATTCCCCCCTTGCTAGTATGTTGAGTAGTCTTTTCCCTTGTGTTTTCCTTCTTGTTGCTTTTATCTTCTGCAGGGAGTTTTTAAATAGCTTATCACTAGTATTCTCTTCATTGTCTGAGATTTGGATTTGTGTCTTGAGTGGCTTGAAAATAGCTTCATCTTTTAGAATTGGTACTATATAAGAAATCTAAATGGGTGTTTTCCCAGCTGCAGCGGATTTGTGTTTTCCTTACTGCTACTCCATCTGTTCATCTTTTATTATGGGAAAAATAAATTTTTAAAAAATCAGTGTCCCTCTAGGTAGTTTCTTTAACTTTCTTTAATAATTAAGCCTTATGTTGAAAATTATGCAATTTCTCCATCCAGTTGCTAGTTTTACAGTGGAGCTCAAGAGGTGAGAAATGGTGACATAGCACATTACATTTCACGCTGATTGCATCACTTGAATGTGTGAAGTGTCCCTTGCAGACAGCTCAACTTTAGCAATTTTGCAGTATCACTTTTAATGACAGACTGGATTTTCTCTTTTGGCTTTTATAGGAAGTCTTTCCATTCTGAAGTTGTACTTCTTGCTTTATTTTTTTCTGACATCTGATTTTAGGCTGAATGCCCTTTTGTGCTTTGGCTGTGACTGCAGCTTTCTAGGTGTCTGCTTCTTGTTCCCTCACTTCTCCACGGATAGCTTCAGGCAGAGTAGTTAAGTCTTGAAAGTCAGTAGCTTTACTTGTATCTACAAGAATCCTGTATGTCAGATTGTTCCTCAAATAATAAATAACAGCAGGCCAGTTAATTTTATATTTCCCAGCACCCGTCCTATTTGTTCAGAGTGAGCTAAAACAGCCTCTTAGGTGAGATGTTGAAAATCAGTATTTACCTTTTTATTTGAGAGCTGTTCTTCATTAACACAGTGCTCTGTTTTGTTTTTGGTTTTTTCCTGTGGAGTGTCATAGGGTCAGAGCTAATGGGCTTTTGCTTTCTCTTCAGAGCTGAATTGTAAATATCCATCTTAGTCCACAACTGTACAGTTCCCTGCAGTGGCAGAAGCCAGAATGGATATTACATGCATGAGGATGTTCATATATTTTATGTATTCCATTATGTTGACTTTTTAATGGCAAGTTACTGATGGAGTAAGGACACACGTTGCATGCATGTTCTTTAGGGTGTTATTCATACCTGTAATACCTATGATAATTCACATATATTGTAGGTAATGTAAATATAAATAATACCTATGGCATTTTGATATGTGATACCTGTTACTGAACTCTTTCAGCATGTTTGCTAAATAAAAAGATAAAGATGAGAAAACAATAGTGGCCAGATGAGGGAGAAAGCACCTTTGGGGAGGTTACCCCTCCGTGCACCCTGGCTGCTGGGCACAAAGAATGAGGATGGCTCTGTTGTGCCTCTGACCAGGGCAGTCTGTAGGGCCATAGAAAGGGAATGGGAGGTGCAACTAGACCTCTTCCCTTTCCCTGCTCACAAGCTTCCCTGGCCCACAGTGCAATGACACAAGTAGCCATAAGATACATGATCACTGTACTGGGTCAAGTCCAAGGTACAGCTGGGTGTCCTCTTTTCATTGCATCTGACAAGTCTCTGTTCAGCCTAAGGTAAACAATGTATGGCAGATAGCTGCTCATTGTGTACATGTTATACTGCTTCCTTCTCTGCAGATGAGTCCATGGCTGGGTGCAGTGCTGTTCTGACTGGGGAAGAGTATCACCCATGGTGGTACTAGCCTAGGAAGAAAAGAAAGGTCTCCTTGGCAGGTGTCCTTTCCAGTAACACACAAGCCAGATTTATTGACAGCATCATAGCCCTTATAAGATTTTACTAACACAAAACAGTCTAAGACAGAGATGGTAGTCTTTACTACTTGCTGAACACAGTGGGGCTATGATTTTACAACTCATAGGTGTTACCTTAATGTAAGGAATAAATTGACCAGTTTCTTTTTTCTATAATGTTATCTTTTCAGCAGCCTCTCATTACAGAAGGTTCCTAGTGCTATTTGCACAGGTTGTCATCACTAATCTTTGCCTCTACATGATGATTCATTGTCTAGCATTTTTTTTGTCTTTTGTCACTTAATAAATTTTAGGCATGGGTGAACAATTCAGTGATGCATTTGAAAAAATTATAATTGTACAACAGTTCCCAAAAAGCAGAAAAAAGCATACTTAAAGTACCTTATAGAATTCTCAGATTATCTTGTAAAGACTTCTTTTGTCCCTAGGAAAGCCCTTTACATGACCTATACAGAATATTTGGGTTCCTTAGCATGGAGAAACATTATGTTTCTCCTTGAGGCTACTGATTTTTTATTGTTTTTCTCTAGAGCAGATTAGACAGAACAGAGAGAAATTTGATGACAGTCTTGGCCTAAGCTCAGTCTGCTTCTGTAGTGTTCATAAGAACAAATGATTTATGCATAAATGTGCATGAATATTCAGATTTTAAAAAATAAAACCTATCCTAGAAATCTGACGAACTTCGGATTTTCATCTGATAAGTCATAAACAGACTGCAGAAAATCCTTTATATTCCCATTTAGGCAATGACTATCCTCCAGCTGATTATAGTTCTGTCAGAGGAAAAACTATGCTATGCTCATAGAAATAATAGGTGGGTGAGGTCTAAGAGCCACCCAGTGGTTTAAATTGCTGCATATACCGTTCAGACAACTGTTACAGGTTGGGAAAAAAATGGGTCTACCCATAGATGGGTAAAAGACCAAAAATGAGTACATAAATATCCATAGCTAGTAATTAATTAGACCCTGCTCTTAATACCTTGAGAAAAAAATGATACGTTCCTTGATTCTTAGTTAAAATGCAAGAAGCAAGTCTATTTTTCAAACAAAGACAAATAATGTATTCAGATGCCTTGTCAAGGACCTACCTACATACCCAGTTTTGGACTTGTTGTTTTCAGATGGGTTTTATACTGTTTTATCTGTGGATGGCTGACTACAGTCATCCTTCAAGTGAGTTTTATCATTTTTATGTCTATCAAGCTGTTTGTAAGGCAAGTGGCAGGGCTGCAGACTCTGCCCTGAGTTCTCTGTAGGGAATTCCTGTTACTGAGAATTCTGCTTCTCTTCTCGGTGATACATTTCTCCTCAGCTTCCTCTGAGGTGCTCAGACTGGCAGAAGGAAACAGACCAAAAATTTTTTCAGTAGGTAAGACAGAACAATTAAGCTGTAACGGTATAGAGAGACATCAAAGAAGCCCATCAATCATTTATCCTAGTGAGATAACGCCAGACAGTATTAATCATGGTGCAAAGGCTATGTGGTTCATTGGTCACTCTTAAATACAAGAGATTTCTAACCAAAATCAATTATGACAGATTTGTTAATATTCAAAGTTTTTAAGTGTTTTGTCAAGCACTTATTTTCTGTGAGTTTTATTTTATGCAGATGTCACAATTCATAACCATACATTATAGAATCTCTTGACCCTGCTATGATGTTTTCATTTTTTCCTCTAAATGAACAGTATTTCACTCTACCACTAAGCTAAATCAGTGTCCCCGGAAAAGCTTTTCTCCCTCCTCCCACAACTAGGGTGTGAGGGAGTTAGGTTTTCTCCCCCCTCAGTTTCTTATAATCTTTTATGTTAGTTATGCAAAGATGAATATTCTGAATATTTAAATATTCAAAACTGGTATGTATCTTTCCATGGAAAGACTTTATTCTTTAATAAATAAACTTTTTTTTGCCTTTAAAAAAAAAAACAAAAAACAAGAGTAAAAAGTATGACAGGGTAATTCTAGGACCAACTAAATCCTTTTCCAAAAAAAAAATTGTTGTGTAGTGATCAGATTTTCTTCCTTGCTCTTTATGCAGTTTTATGAACTTCATTAAACTTTTATATCCATTGAAGATACTGTCTGAAGTGACCACAACTATCTCCATGAATTCAGTAAACTTTGAGAAGAACACTAAAACCTCGGGTGTTCTGGAAATATTGAACTGCAAAAAAAGTCATTCATTTTGTATCTATGATTCCAAGCCATTACTAGTTTATTTTAGCAAGCTGGACTTCTTTATTCACTCAATGGTTGAAATGTCCAAATAATTAAGGAATTACAAAAATGGGGAGGTAGTGGGAAGAGGGACAAAATTAAGCCCAGAGAGGTAAATAGGCAAGGATAATAACTCAAAATATGTATTTAAGTTAAAAAATGACACAGTGCTCTCTCACTTTAAACTAGTTGAGGAGTTTGTCCTGATTCTAGGAGGGGTTGTCTTTTCATAGATGCAATAATAATATGTACATTTTATTTTCACTTGAAGATGGTGAACATTTGCAAGTATCTTCTTGGCTCTTCCTAGTTATTTAAATATTTTTAATAGAAGACATTTAGTAACGGTACAGAGGCCTTTTATTTGCAAGATTGGTTTACCAAATGTTTCAAGTTCATGCAAAGTACTAGAACCTGGTTAATAAAGAGGACCATACCACCAATGTAGGAAATGATCTATAGGGACATGGAAAGTAGTCATTAGGAAAGTGCACTTTGGGGATAAATAGGAAAAAATCTATTTCGAGGTGGTCTAAAGGATCTCTGTGGGACAGTGAGGGCAGGGCAACAGCCAGCAGCTATGGGGACCCTTTATCCCATAGCTGGACCTTTTTGTCAAAGTTCACTTACAGCCTTTTCTCACTCCTAGAGCTCTGAAGTAAGAAGAAATGTATCTGGAAACAACTAGCTCCATGAGCACCAGAAGCCTGGTGAAGGCTGGCTGTGGCTTGTTGCTTGATATAAGATCCAATGGGAACGCTGGTCAGAGGCTCTCTGTGGAGCCCTGTACTTCTGTGGCACCTTCCCCTAGAGCACAGGCTGCTGCAGGCACTAGAGACTGGCCAGCAGAATAACAGTGTTAATTCCTAAAAGGTGGTGGAGTGAATTTGCAAATGTTCACACAATGACCTTTCCTCTGCTCCCTTTATAATCTTTGTAGGCACTTAATTATCATTGACACCTCCACACTTTTGATTAAAACTGGCCAATAAGCTCAACAAAATACGTATCTATTTTTTTAAAAGATGGTGCAGAATATTAAGATTCTGGCTTTTTGCCTGGCTACAAAAAAATAAACCAGAAGTAAATATGGTCTGCACTCTCTCTTCAGCTTCTGCATACCTGATCGTGACAAATAGTCTTATGAGCATGTTCACTGCATATTTACCAGCTATGTTTCTCTGGTGCCTGAAGGCAGACCCACTTCTGCATTGTAACAGATTATGTAACTTCAGTTTTCACTGGACATGCCCAAACATATTTCTCCTTTTCAAGAATAAATAGTTCATTTGTTGCATAACGATGAGTGCAAATATGATTCTAGAAGTGCTGATAGAGTCCTGAGAGCTACCAAGAGTAATAGCCTCCTTTGACAGGAGGAGTTCTTTGCTGAACGACTAGATAAATGCTGGGATTTGGACAGATAGGTAGCTATACATTAATCGATATAGGCATGTATCTTTCCAGGAGCTAGGATTTAGTGTTCCCTTAAAATTCATTTTGCGTAAAACCTCAAATGAAAAACCTCACTTCTTTTTCTTTCTGCATCACGTTGCTCTTGGAGATGAGGTATGTTCAGATCTGAGGTAAAAATAAATACCACTTGCATATGTGCCTTGCCCTGTCTGTTGCGGACAGTGGACTGTATGCTTGTAGGCCTGTTAGCACAGCAAAGTGGATGGTCCAGCAGACACCAGTGGGACTGGCTGGCTCTCCAGCAGTGAGACACAGGTTTGGATCAGCAGCTCTGCTGCTGATTAAACCTGGGGCTGTACTGTAAGTACAGAAAGGGTACACCCATCCTTCTGTATAAGGTCTGGGAACGGCAAAGACTTCAAGTATAAGTAACATCAACGGACAGTATTAAAAATGCTGGGTTT
Source organism: Pterocles orientalis (assembly GCA_011057875.1). Lineage (NCBI taxonomy): Eukaryota > Metazoa > Chordata > Aves > Pterocliformes > Pteroclidae > Pterocles > Pterocles orientalis. The sequence goes on along the minus strand of WKFP01015444.1, from coordinate 278,167 downwards.
TCTTTGACGCATAATTGCGTTAAGAAGAACAAGAGAAAAGATGCAGTAGAAAGTAAAAGTAAAGCTTTTGCCACTATCACCATGATGACCAGTCTCTTTCAACACACTGGCATGCCTGTAAAGCTGGCTGTCCTCTGACTCATTTTATTCTGCTGGCACCTAGTTTTGTTTTGTTTTTTTTTTTTCCCCTCAATGCATATGCTTATGCGTCTCTTAATCTCTTTTAGACTAAAAAGAAAAAAATCACAGCATGTCAGTGTATTAAGAGAGAGTCCATATGATCACCAGCATGGATGGAAAAAGTTCTGTGAGAGTCCCAAACGCTCTTAGGAAAGATGATTTTTCTTCCTTTTTCTTTTAGATCAGGATGGACTCTTCACATCTGTCAATCTGTAACAACAATTCTGTTAATTTAAATGGGGCAAGACTAGAATTTGTCTGTGCTAACCAATAAAATACTTCATCTCATTTTGTTTAGCATCCTTCTTCCTTTGTGTGCTTCACTATGTATGATCTCTCACACAGAAAACATGCTAGTAATACTGCAACACAATTAAATTTGTCAACTGCCATCGCTGATTACCAGAGCTTAACAACCAATTTGAGGGGTTTAGTTTTCTTTTTTTGGAGACAGGCTGTACAAGGTCAGATACCAGAAGGAATGAAAGTGCAGATAAAAAAGCTGTTGTGAAAAAACAGTTCCTGGGAATGCTTTTGTTGAAAATAAATATAGTCTCACACAAAAGTTAAGATCTAGGGACCTGATCTAGTCTCCTGAAATGACCCTGAGAACCTGAAAGCACTTTCTGATGATATGACACAATTGTGCACACTTATGAACCTTTGATGGCAGGAAAACCCTAGAGAATCTTCAAAAATATTTATTATTAAATTTCATATATATTGTCTGGATAAGAAATTCCTTTTAATGAAAAGCATCAGGACTTAAAACACACAAACCCAAACTCTCTTCATATTTAGATTTCAAGTCAGATCTTTCAGAAATTGCAAGAATTGGCACAAGCCTATCCAAGTCAGCAGTGGTCGATGCACCTGTTTGGAAGAGGTCCTATTTCAAATTATTCCTTTAGAGCAGAGTGTTTGTTGTTGCCTATTTTTAGGTGTATGTATCTGGCTTATATCACAAACCTTACCCTGGAACTGAGAAACCTTTGTAAGGTAAATGTCAGTGAACTAAATCTATTTTTATAACAAAAAATTTGCTTACAAAAAAATTGTCATCTTCTGCCAAAATTATCACAGCTCTAATTAATTTCACTTTCGGAAGAGCTGAATGCAGTTCCCATTTACATTATCAATTAGTATTTCTGCCTTACAGCTTTCATTGTTCCGGCCTGTCACATGCAACCAGCTTTAATCACAGCTCACTGAGTGCACAGCCAGCCTGGCTTCTACAGAGCAGCAGTAACATTATTATTCTGAAAGGCAAAATTGCTGCCTTCCTATCTCTATATTTAATGACACAGTGTTAGTTGTGGGCCCTTGTCACCTCTAAAGAGAGACAAATACAAGAAGTGCCTGTATTTCATAGATAAAATTATTTGAGACTTTCTAAAACTTCATTAGCACTGATGTATTGCCTATCTGGCATAACAGCATAGAGGTGCCTGATCTGCTTTTAAGTGAGACACCTTGAGTACTACAAGGAGTATGGGGCTGCACTCAGTATGTGAATAACATACATAGGTAAGCCGACTTCAATGCTCATAGTGCTCACGCTGACAGCTCATTTAGGTGATGTTGTGCAGTTCAGCACAGTGGGTACTCATACCTTTACTGCAAACAGAAAATTGAACATTCAACAAAAATCAGCAATGTAGGAAAGATGTCGTACCCACAGTTCTTTTTAGCAGCCACTGTATAAGCAACTCGAAAACTCTTTAGGTAAACTGTTTTAAGCACTCCAATATGCTCAGCATGGCAGATGTCATGTCTGTAGTATAACTGGTGAATGAATCAGTGGTGGTTGTGGCTCTGCCTGCTGCAGACTTTGCCAACTGCAGGCCTGGGGCCAAGAGCACGTGATGCGTGCAGTATGCCATCCTGAACCCACAGAGACCTACTGTGTTGGGGTACCCAGCTCCTTCCCCACATGACTACTGCAACCCTTGGCACAGGAGCAAACCCAAGACATGGCAAAAGTGCTGCTGCCTCTGTCACCTTTCAGCTGGCTCCTTGCAGCACAGGCCCAGGAGTTAGCCTCTTGGCACACTGTTGTGCCTACAGCTAGGTCCTTGCCTTTTCTGTCCAGACTGTGCACCATGGCACTTACTGGTTTTGCCTTTTAGAACTTAAATTTTCAAGCCCAAACACATTGCAGAGCTTAGCCTCAGAATGTACTTAGACTTCCTTTTCTGTGGATGATACTGTGCAGTCAAGTTGGCCTTGGTGAAATACTGGAATACTCAGCTGACCTAGAAATGCAGCATCTAACAAAAGCTTCATATTCTTCATTCATATACGCTTTGCCAGCAGTTTATGAATGGCTCTCATACCTGTCAATAGCAGCTGAATAAAAACCATGGCAGACAACACCTGGTTACCTCAGAGGGACTTTAATTTTGGAGGGATGCATTGCAATTGTGCACAGGGTGACTGGGGAGGAGAAAGCAACAAAAATAGTAAATATACATTTCTTTTTCTTCATTGATACCAATAGCACACTAATGTAGCTTTTAAACATTTGGTCTCAACTGCAAATATTTTCTTAGTGTTTTGTTCAGGAGGTTGTGATGACAACTGATAAACAAGATGCTTTATTCAGCAGTGGGGAATTTATCTTCTTGTCATATCAGATTATTTTCACTATTAAGAACAACCTTTGTCACCCTATGAATTCAATTTGAAGTAGAAATGGAGACTTTTAATTTCATTTTTAATTTGAGGAATCACAATACTTTTGTATTCCATAGCTTTCTCCCTATTCAGTTTCTCCTATTTTTTCTAGTACCCTTAGCTTCTAAATCTAAAGCTAAAGGGAATGAACTTCAAACATTAATTTCTTCTTGAATTTTTCCTTTTCTCACAGACCCTTTGCTGGGTCACAACCCTTTAAGAAAGCTCTAAGGCCAGGAAAGAACTGCTCAGAGAAAGAAAAAGCATATTATAGCTTGTATGAAAAAAAACCCAACAACTTTTCATTTTACATCTTCCTGCAATAACCAGGTCACCAGGTGACATTTGATGGAGTTCAACTTCGTTTCTGATCAGTGGCATGGGGAGATGCTGCTAGTATGAACCCACTTGTCACAGCCATCCAGCACAGGAGGGATCTCTTATTTAGCTTGTTTAAAATAAATAAATGAATAAAGGCTTTGGGCTTCAGTGCACCTTAAAACAATCAAAACACAGACCTGAAGGGAGTAGCTTGGCTGTAATCCCTGTCTGTGAGCTGTGGGGGAAGGTAGCTCTTTTCAGGAACCTCATCAGCATGTTGGTTGTTCAAGACTCAGCAGACTGGAACAGGGGAACAGTTAAAAGACCCTCAACAACCGAGGCCTCAGGGAAACCAAGCTTTACCACAGCAAAGAGTACCTGCACCTTAGTGTCAACAATGTGCTGTCAAAATGCTGAATATCACCATCCTCCTGGAAACCTTTCCTTTCATTCAGCTACAGGATTTTTTTGGAGAAGCTTCTGGGGAAAATGCCAAAATGCAGATATTTGTACCCTTCCTCACTGCTCTTCAGTGCAACAGCTGCAAAGCACAGCATTTTCCAAGACATGCATGCCTGTTTGCTAAGCTATAACCCTGACTGACTCTTTGTTCTTTTCCTCAGTCATCAGTTCAAGTTTAAAAATGCAACTCATTCTCGTTCATGTTGGTCTTCCTCTACTCATGTTCCAGACTTTGAATGGCACTTACGAGGAGATGAGGACATCAAGCGGCATTAGCTGTCTGCCTGCAGTTGAATAATCTGAACCAGAAATCCTCCCTCTTATGCTCATCTGCCCTATTCTAACCCCTTGCCCCACTTCAGCGATGGTAGAGATCACTTTCTTCAGCTTTGCAGTGTAGTTTTGCTTTACTGGAGATACTTTTGTCACAAGATATTCCATGCGCTCCCCTAGCTTTATTCCTACTTCCATTAACTTCCTTGACTGTCTTCTGTTCAGACCATGGCTTTGCATACACCTCCCTGGGCATTGCTCTGGTACTGCCCAGCCCTGCCATGGCACACTGGGATAAACACTGCTAGCTCCAGGGGTTTAGCTGGGCAGAAAATGGAGTGGGCTGGAAGAATTCGGGTGCTGGCTAAACACTTACAGTCTCACAGGTAGCTTCTAGATATTAGGAGTGAACAGGAAGATGTAGGAAGGGGAGCAAATGTGAGCCAATGCATCACCAGAGCAAGGCTGTGTGCCAGTCTCCAGCTTGTGGCATGCAGGAGGCTAAAGAGATGAGAAGTGCCCTCGTCAGAGTCCCAGAGTCCAGGGACCACACAAGGTGAGCTGGAAGGGAACATGGGAGCTGGGGCCAAACCCAGACAGCCAGCTCAGCCTACTACTTGAAGCATTTCTCTGGTACTGAATTTGGATGCTGTAGAACAGATTTGTTAGAGAACAATAATTTATGTCTCCTTTCACATTTTGAGAAGTTTGTTGTCCTTTACTGTCTCTGCTAATCTAATCTATCTCATTCGGTCCTTTCAATATCTTCTGTGAATGTGTTTATATGCTGCCTCTATTTCATTCTCATTTATCACTAAAAATCCACCTCCTCAGTAGTCAGTTCAGCCAACACGAATCACACCGTATCCTCTGGCAGATACTGTTGGGTCTGATGTAGCAAAAATAATGGTTTTGGAAGAATATAGAAGACTCAATTTATAAAGCATTTCTGTGGTGTATCTGTGTTGATACAAGACGACTGAGGACTTGGTATAAGAAATTGAAGCAGTCACTTAACCTGAAAACAGCTCTGCCTTCCCTCTACATTTAAAGTACTGATTTTTAGCTATACTGATATATTTGGGCATCAGAGTCCCAGAAAAAAAATATAATTTTGAACAAAGAAAAAGAATAAATTGTCTAAGATGCTAAATGAATTGATGTTAAGTTTCAGAACCAATGAATAAAAATTTGAACAAGTACATTTCAAAGGAGGTAGCTTGTGAAATTTCTTGCCATCAGAGAAGGCAAAGAAGGCAAAGAACTATTTTAACAGTATAGTGAAAAGGGATCTCTGCAGCAGCTTAGATGTAGCCCCAAGAGAGAGCTGTTGTTATGTGCAGATGCCTTGTAAACACCACGCTGTCAGCCAGGAAATGTCCAAGCCCTTAAACAGTGACATGACAAGACACCAGGAATTAGACAGAGACGGGGCAGCCAGGATGGGTTTTCTACATTTCCACCTGGGATCTTGGAACAAGAATGGAAACCTTCCACAGAATGGCCACAATGCTGGTTAAGTTTTCATCTCAAGAACAACTGAAAAGTGACTTCAGCTCTGTTTTTTCATTTAGGTAATAAAATTGCCAGATTGTACATATTCATCTAATAATTAAAAAATATTTCTGTTAACAAAGGAGCTGAAGACACACTGAACATCACGACAATACAATATGTATGGTTTTAAATCTGGCTTTTTCTAAGTGCTTCTTTTTCATACACATTCAGTTTTTCACTAGCTGCCTAGATCTATAGATAAGAGATTAAAAGAACCTGTTTCAAAGTGATGAAGAGTGTTTAAAAGACTGCTAAAACACAGGCAGGATCCAGTCCTGGAATCAGATATTCAGGATCTGAATGAGGCTCTTCACCTCCTTCATAGGCTGTCTCATACGAAATCAGTATACCGTAAATTTCTAAGACTCATGGCCTTAACACATGAACCCTAATAAAAATGTCATAACAGCAGACAAATCAATGTGTAGAAAAGACCTGAATAATAAATTCATTATGAAGTGAATGTTGTTTTTAAGAAAATCCTTTCTAAATATTCTGCATTAGTGACAATACATTGACATTTTGAAGAATAAGTTCTTTTTAAGCAAGGTCATATTTATCAATGGTTGCAATAGCTTTTGTTACGTGAGCTCCTAACATACCACTCTGGCTTTTAAGTATTACACAGATGTGGGCATAAAATAACTGTGCTGAAACTTCTGAAATTCTTTTGGACTTCCAGTGCTATAAATTGGAGAACAATTCAGGAAAGAAAAAAAATGAAAGCCTTAAGCCTCTCAACTTTTGCACAGTGTACGGTTTGACCATTGATCAAAGCAACAGAGGTAAAAGGAGGAGCTGCGAGAGTGCTGGTGAGTGGGTTAGTGACTGCACTTTCTGTTGTGCTCTGGCTACTTTTATGCACTCTCTCTGAACATGCTTACAAATATTACCTCCTGTCTGCAATGTTACTTAGGGATTTGACTGACAAGGTTTGGCTGGAGCACATCCAAGGAAAATGAGCTTCAAACCTATTAACATTTATACCAGAAACTTGACATCATCCAGAACAAAATAGAAGCTTGAATGGCCACACCAGCATTGTGGCTCTCTGATAGAGGCCCAGAATATATACATTCATATCAACTACTGCGTGACTATTTTTGAAAGAGACTGCTTGAGAAAATTGCAGCCTACTACCCGTTTGTATAGAAGGAGATTAAATTCTACAGCAGATGACTTACTCTGTATTATTCAGCCGGATCTAAACTTCAGTGGTTTACAACTGCTTGTAAAAGGAAATTCACATGAAAATAATCTATTGAAATCTCGTGAGAGCAGAGAAAGTTGCAGCTGTATTAATATTGTGTGTTCATTAAATGGAAAGACAGGACTGACAGCCCTAGAGAGAGAGAGGTTTGCAATGAATAATTCTTTCTGAATTAAATGTGCAAATTAGAGCAATTAAACTATGAGCCACTCAGACACATTCAAGGCTAAATGTTAACACCCTGTAGGAATCAGAACAGACTGGCTTGCTGCAAGTGCAACAAGTTTTACTTCAGAGTTTCTCAGTTTGTACAGCACATAGGCTGTACCCTAAAGATGACTGTTCTGTGTATATTTTCTCCCATGTGGTTAGGTAGGGGCCTTTTCTTTATCTACCCCTGTTAAATCTACAGTAGTTCTATATAAGGCCAGATAACTTCAAGAGAGGACTAAGACATTTCTTAAAGCTAGATATAAAGAGATGTAATTTCCTTTTGTTCTTCCTCTCCTCCTCATCCATCCTTATAGCCTATCAGATTACTCCCTGTTGCCCAAGATGGTCCCCAAAACAATTCAGTCAGCCTTTGCCCTGCTTACTGCTTTCCTGTCTGCCTTTGACACTCGCCTCTTAATTACAGTCTCGACTCTGAAGGCACCTCTTTTCCCCTACTGCCTATATAGCCAAAGTCAGAAAGTGCAGTAGCAGTTAAGAGGACTCAGTTTCACAACTGTAGTGCTCAGATTGCTCACGGCAATGAAGAGCCTGATCTGCTGTGGAAGAAGTTGGAAATAAGAAAAGACATGTACCACCTAACTAATTTTTCAAAAGCAAATACCAACAGCTTAAAAATTAGGTGATGCATATTAAAATAGCAAAAAGGGAAAAGAGAATTATGGTGATGTTCACTCTGATATTTCTCTTTAATGAAGCCACGATTGCTACTTAGCACTACTGGCTGAAACTTACACTGAAACACAAGTTACTTAGATAAAACTCATGATGACCTTAGTCACCTAGAAGTTAATTAAAAGTTTCAGTGGTACTAGTTACTATTAATTAGCATTAGTGGAATGATGAACTTTCTGACTTTCTGATTTTTCTGATTTTTTATTTTCTGCTTTGTATCTTTGTAGAGGGTCAGTCGAGCATAGTGATACGGAATAATGATTATGAATTTATTTACACTTTCATAAATTACTTCATTACTGATTGCTTGAAAAGAATGTACTGTGCTCTGTTTTGGCCTAGGAAAGTAAGATTGCCAATAGAATGATTTTCTATTTCATCCTAAGAACTGTTTACCTGACCAATACAGCAACATATAGCAAAATAAAAATAAAAATAGCAACAGACAGACAACTTCTACATTTACAAATAGAAAATTCCCAGGTAAATTTTAAGTTGAAGATCTAAGGTAAGAGGTAACTTCAACAGAATCACAATTTTTAAAAGGGTTTTCCTAAAAATCAGACATGTTCCTTCCTACTTGTTTTCTGCATACTTACCGACAATATAAATAGCAAAAGTACGTGTAAAGGTCAGTCAATATACTGAGGAAGTACCAGTGATCTTTTGTTCTATCCTTTTCTATTGCTTGACAAATTACAGGTGCTAAAACAAAGAACAGGAGCCATTATAAATATTATGGTGCTTTCAGGACATGATTTACATAAAATTTTTGAGTCAGATTGCTAGAAAGACTGAGCAAACAGCCTATATGTCCTATTGGAATACTGTGACTTAAAGTGACCTTTCAATTACAGTAATACAAAAAGGTGGTTTTGGTTAAAATACATGAGATGGATTTTTTTTTTCTTTCCAGGCCACATCCATGAGTCTGGATATCCACCCATCCTCTGCTGAGTTCAATAGAATGAGTCCCGTCTCCATCAGTAGGTTTTTACTCTATATTCCTTGCAGACCTGATTACTTTATTGTGAGCTTATAGTTTTTAGTATTCACATTTTCTCTGCCTTTTTTTGCCATCCAGCCTTCTGCTTTTGAAATTGTACATGCCATCACTTCTCTGGCTCTACTAGAAAGCCCTCTCTTGATACATCCTAATATCATGTTTGTTTTTGCATGCCACATCACATTTATGACTGTTGATTATCTTGTGATAAACTCATGTATCTTAATCTTTTTCTGTTTGCTGTTTCCAACTGATGAGCTTCTCCCACTTACAGCAAAAATGTTTATTCTTAAATTCATTACATTGCACATAGCATTGTTACATTTAATTTAATTTCTATTATTTTTGCTCTCTGGATGATCTAGTTCTTGCAGCAGAATACCACGATGTTCATCTATGTTCCCAGTATCTTCCACCTTGTGTCATCAGCTCATTTTGTTCCCTCATTTCTAATAGGGCAAAGGTCGTTAATGAAAACAGTCGGTGTGCTGGATCGCTATAGGATTTGGTATCACAAGGATGCTCTAGATGAGCTCTTTTTTTGCCAGTCTTGATTTTTCTCCTGCTATGCTGTCAGCCTTAATTCCTTGAGAAATGCTGACACCTACTTCCTCCAGTCCACCAGCTGCATTTTCTTTTTGTGACTGGAACTGGCCAGAAGGTACCAGGGTCTTGGTCGGGGTGCTTTAACAGAACTAGACATCACAGAGACAAAACAGAGAGTCTGATTTGGCTCTCACAAGTTCTGTGTTTTTAAATCAAGTCGGAGAAAACGTGTTTGTTCCTAGCATAACTGGTTATTTGCCACTTTTGATGCTAAATGATACAAGCTTTTTTCTTTTTGACAGTCACAAGCACTGGCTTCATATAAAGGTTGACCTTTACTTCATTACTGACGATAAGCAAGCTCTGAATGTGTATTTTGCTTAGCTCATAGATATCCAGAGGGACTTCATACAAAAATAGACCATGGCTCTGGAAATTGCACAGGAAGAAATGAAGAGTCTAACTCAAGGTGTTTTGATTTCACTTGCTAATCTCCAGGGTGAGGAAACCCTCTCGTCTGTTCTGGATAGAGAATCAAAGACAATTCTTCATTTTGTATGTGAGAAGGTCACAAAAGCTGGTTAACCCGGCCGGAAATCTCTAAAATATTCAGGAAAGAAAATAAGACTGGGTGGGAAACTTAACAAAGTACTTCAAAATGGAAAATATATTTGGAAACATGTCAGTTTTGACAAAATTATTTTTGAAAAAAGAAAAAATACTCTTGAAGTGTTCTGGGTTTTACCATTCCATAATGGAATATCTTAATCTTTCCACTTTGAAATAGCTTTTAAAAATTCTTTAAAAACATGTATATTGTAAAATATTGACTACTTGTTTTTACTAGTTTTACAGCCTATCTCAATTTAGTAAGAACTGATTTATGATAGAAGCAGATTTCACTGATTGATCTTGTTTATCTATAGATACATATCAAATCTTTCTTGTGTACAGAAGGAACTGATAGAGGTTTTTTTCTGCTCACCCAAGCAAATACCTTTTGGTCATTGTTCCACCCAAAAGCTATTTCCTGAAGCATTTCTGAGGTCTGGACACCAAGGCTGGCTTTGGCAGTCACCTGAGGTTGGGACTGGAGGTAGTTCTGGCTGCTACTGAGCTTTGGAGACGGTGGTCTCCCACTGGGTTGTCATCTGCTACCCAAGGAACCAACTCTTCAGATCTCCTACTATAACTTTAACCATAAGCACTCCTAATCTGGTTCCATGGAAGTGTTTGTTGGAGAGTGGCAGTAAAGACAGAAAGGTCTGAATTTATCACAAAACTGAAGTGGGTTTAGCATCTTCTAATGCAGTCCAGGTCCTGTTACTAAATAGCAGTTGAGAAAGGCATAAGCACAACTTCATCTGCTCTTTAGTGTGAAGCTTCAGAGCTCTTGTTGAAAAGCACAAAGTCACTGCCTGATATCACTGTAAACAGTGGAAATTGTATACAGTGACACTTTGAGGAATTCAATTAAAAAATTGATGTGTCACAACCTTCTACGCAGACAGTAAAAAATAGGCTGTTAGCAGAAAGGACAGGCTGGAGATTATAAAGTCAGTCAAAAGTAAAAGTATTTTAAATGGAATTGAAGTGTAGTGGCGTCAGAGCACCGCCATTCATAAAAGGAAAACACATCTTTCTGAGACTGGTGCTGCCAAAAGGAAACACTTAATGAGAATTTACTGTCGCTCTGAATTCAGTGCTGGTCTGGTTTACTGCCATGCTAGGAACGTGCATTCTTTTGCTTAGGCTGAATTTAAATCGACATTTTATCTTAGTGAGATTTAAATGGTCTAAATTATTTAACAGATTAAGATCTGGGGCACAAAATATTTTATGTTATCAGAAAGGGAAATCAGGGATTTGCAGTATTATATGTATGTTTTCATTTTTCTTGAGGTCAAAACCTGAATCTAAAAATATGTTTTTGTTGAAGCATAGTTTTGGAGTGACGCATTAACTCCTTGTTGGATTTCTATAGCCTACAGTATGTAGGATGTCAGATTAGATAATAAAAAAGGTCCCTTTTGAGCTGTAGGAAGTGCTAAAACTGTCAGAATTGCTGTACAGTGCCACCTAATGACACAGAGATGTTCGCATGAAATCCATTCTCAAGACTATCATAGCAGCATGCAGATATGCAATACACAATAATCAGTACTTTATGGATTTTACAAATATCTTTAAAATGTGTTTCTCCTCTAAAATGTATGAAACCATGACGCTTTTTTTCACACAGCATTCAGAAATGCAAACAAAACCTACATGCAGAAGTGAACTGTAGGTATCTACTATGTGTATGCTAAACAAGCTATTAGTACTTTGCCTTCTTGTTGCATACCTGCAAAGCTATATAAATTCTTTTGCAGCAAGGAAAACTGAAAATCCTCTTTAAAATGCAGATCATATTTTAGCATACGGAAAGGAAGTCTTGTAATAAAATGCTAGTAAGAATACTCTGTCTGAAGGGAAGAAAAGCAAATCTTTTGCAACATTTATCTGGGATGCAGAAATTAGCTGTATTCAGAAGAGAGATGCTTTCCATTGAAAATCTGTCAGCCCTGGGTATTTCCCTTGTTAACCTTCCTGGGAAGTGTGTCACAGTGCCTAAGAGACTACTTTCAGACCATAGCAGATAATGAGGGTAATTTTCAGATGTTTGTGTTTGGTGTGGTACACCATCAGCTACCGCTGCTACCATCACCTAAGGAAACTAACTGACTTGAAAACATTTCTGAGTTAATTTGGTTATTTGTCTGGCTTCCTCTGGGTTCTTTAGATTTCTTGACCATAAGAGAACATTTTTGTCACAAATCTGGTCTTCCTGCGTAGTGTATGGTGTCCTGGAATCTGTGCTGAACTGTGAGTGTATCCCCTAGAAAGAAGTCTAGGAGGGGATTCAAGCTTTCTGTGGTGTTCAGCTGTTTGAAACTGTTTCTGGTCACAAAGAATATGTCTAAGGAGCAGCTTGTGAGGCTGTTCTTGCATTGGCTGGCTCCTGTCTCTACACTATAGAATTTTATTTTTCATTTTCTGATTTGCATGTGCTTCTTGATGTGGCCTCCTTGACTGCTCAGGGCTGTGGGCCACTGCTCTTATTGGACTCAGGGGTAGATTCTCCAGTATGAAACAACGTTGGAGATCTCTGAACTAGCTTCCGGAAAAAGGGTATATCCACATGATGCAGCAGGGCATCCATCAGAGCCACCAGCAGCTGCCCTGAGGTCAGAATTGCTGTGTTAGTGCGTGGCTCTGTATCGGGGCCACTTCAGAGCAGATTATTCAGTAGTAGCTGGTTTAGTTCCAGCATGACCTAGTGGGCCCTTGTGTTTCAACCCATGCAGACAGGGATGTACTTATGATTGATGAATTTTGCTGGCATAATTAGATGCCACCTTGAAAACCTTTGAGAGCAAAATATTCTCTTCCAGCTAGTCATCTGATTAAATAGAATTGTTAAACAATCAAGTTACAAGCACTTAGATGATAATAAGGTGGTAAATCAAGAGCTTAAATGTGTTTGCCAAAAGCAAACACTGTCAAATTAGTTTCTTTCTTTACAGGGTAGATAGCTTAGCAGGAAAGGTGGCAGTAACACACGTTATACATTTGGACCTAAGAAGAGGCGCTGGTGATGCAGTAAAGGGATCTGAATTGAACAGTTATAAAACAGATGCAAAGAGAACAGTTTGCAACTGAATTTGATGTCAAACTGGAAGACTGGCTAACGTAAAGCTTCACAAAGGTCCAAAGTGGAGTCACAACTTGTTGTTATTTTCATCAGCATTTTGGATTATAGAATGCAGAGTATGATTATAAAGATTTTAGCTGACACTAAGCCCTGAGAAGGGCTTGGAAAACAGGCTCAAAAGTCACATGAAGAGACATGGCTCAAAAGCCGCTAGATGAAATTTAACACATATGTAAAGTACTGCACTGAGAAAAAAAATGCTAATGAAAATCAGCAAATATTAGAACCAGGTGCATGGATCTATGCTGGTCCTCTGAAACCAGGAAAATTCTGCCCAATTGCTCAGTTGGTTGCACAGACTGGCTAAGTTTTGGCCAGTGTTAAACACTGATGCTTGAATTATTAGACACACATGTTTGTATAGCATTTGGTATACCTCCAGGCAAAGGAAGTGACAGTAAAATGCTCGTTCTCTAATAATGAGGTCATAGCCTGTGTTTAGATTTCGTTCCAATATTTTGTTAGTCCCATTTTGACAGAATTTGTGTGATAATCTAAGTCAAACATCTCATCTGCTATAGTTGCTCATTTTGCTATAGTTGTTGGAATGGCAATTCTTATTAACTATGTCAGCTTGATAGCTGCTGCAAAGAAAAAAACAAAAGGAAGAAAAAGAATTAAAAAGAAAGTTATTCACAATCCATTCTCCAGTGGTTTTTTCTGTTGCTGTTCCTTCAGTTCAAGTTCTCCTGAAAAGTGATTATGTAAATATCAGAATTTGTTGCTCAGCAGATTTGACCATTAGTAAGTTCAAAGTTACTTCCTTCTTAGTCTTTTCTTACAACTGTAAACGAGCAGAACTTGTTACTTCCTGTATATCATCAGAAGTGTTTCCCAAGTGCCAAGCATTTCCACAGGCACAGTACCTACTGGAAGCATTAAGATTACACAAGCTCAACCATGTATTAGTATAACTGAAGTTTTCAGAGCCTGAATTAACTTCTTCTTTAGGGGTTCACCGTGTGGGTGCTACTGTTTTCCATTGTTTTGTCTCACCTTCTCCTCCTTCTGTGATTGCTTTTGAATAGATAATTCCTATAAAACCTTTTTTGTCTCCTCATTCATTATTTTTCTTTGAACAGCAGCCAGTCATCATGAAGACTGACACTATTTCATAAAATTGTCAGTGGTTATTAATTTGTAGATGATTTGTAAGACAAGGCAAAAGGCCAGATAAGCTTCATTTTCTTTGGCATATGGTGTTTTTTCACTGGCGTAGAAATGCTGCTAATCACCACTTAAAATTGTTCATGCTTTTTCATTCACCTGTAATTATAATTTTAAAAATTAGATGCTATATCAATTAGATTAAATAAAAGGTTGTTGCAAACTTTTTTGATGCATTCGAGGACCTAAACTCAAGGAGAGATAAGTCTAGTGGGGCTGTGTAATTTTGTACATTAAAAGGGGCAAAGGCAATTTCCTTTAGGAACTTTTCTGTAAAAAAAGATAATTATGAAAGAAATAAAAGTCTTGTCCTTCATATAAACAAATAGTTGTTTCAACTAAGCCATCCAACATCATTGCTATAAATACAATGATATAAAGTGGTGTGTAATTAAACCAAGTAATCCCACTAAATTGTGTTCATTTTGGAAATTGTATTGCTGCAGCACAACTTCCTAATTCAAGTTAAATTACTTTAATTAAGGCATTTAATTTTGGAAACATTCGAAGTGAGTGCTGAATCCTTTGAGATTTATGCTACTTTACTTCATAAACTTTGGTTATTCAAAGCTCATTGAGCTCAAAATTTGGTTATTTGTAAATGCCTTTTCCATGTTCTGGAAGCTATGGAAATGTTCACTGCAGTTACAGTGGGCTCAAAAGAGAAGAACAGAAGGATAAGACGAAGGTACCATTGTCCAGGAAGTGGGACTGATTTCTCAGTAGACAGAAGCTGTATTCTTGCCTGTAACCATTTGATGTAGGACCAACTATTCTCCCACTCCCTTCTGGGGTCTGATCAACATCATTACCAGCACCATGTACTAAATGTACTGAAACAAATTGCAAAGAGACATTTTTAATGGGAATGAAAGCAAGAGGTCTGAAGTAATACCAATATGTGACTAGTGTCACATACTCCCTCCCAAATTCCAGGCATGATAAAATTCTCACAGAATCACATATTTAATGTCTCTGTCTCAGGCACCAATGACATTATTTTCTTCTGTGTCTCAGCAGAAGAATAAGAAAGATTTAACTGCATTTCCATCAAAAAAAAAAAGGAATAATTTATTCCTGTTCTGTCTAGTCAGTATAAAGTCCAGGCAAAGATCTCATACAAACATCCAGGGCATAAAAGGTCTGGAACTAATAGAAACTTGAAAGCATAGTGGAGACTTGGATCCACTTTCATATCTTTTTTCTTTCCACAACTGAGCAAAAATTTGATATTTCCACATGAGACATAAAATAATTCCTTCAACATCACATGCTGTCTTTCCTAGTGTCAGACATTTCTGAATTACACAAGACTACAAAACACACCTTTATTAGCTTTTTGCAATGTTTTCATGTAACACAGGATGGACTTAATGAGTGTCTCAACATATTTAAAGGCATTAAGTTTGGAAACGAGAAAATAAAAGCCATTTAACATGTACATCCTGAGCAAAAACTCTGCTGAAGATCTCTGGCACTCAGACTACTTCAGAAGCAGCTCCCAGCCCTTTCTGCAGAAAAGTCTCAAAGATAAGCCCAAATAAAACCCAGTTTTAATAAGGAAAATCATCAAATGCAATTCAGACAGATGAAGTTAGGACAAGCTGGAGTGGAATGGTCGTGGTAACAAATATGAAGTAGATACCATGTGTCAGCTGCCTACCGAGGTCTGGAACTACCAAGAAACTGGAGTGAGATATCCACTTCTATTGCTCTAGGCTCATGTTATAATTGCCTGTGGCAATGCAAAAGCAAATACCCTTCTGTGGTGATGACTATTTCTCTTCACTGAGAAACAGAGAAGCCAGTGTAACTAGTCTCCTAATTTAAATAATAATTATCCAAAGGTAGGTAGGATAAATTGGGGCCCAAATGTACTTTTTTTCATGCATTTTGTTAGCAATTGAAGAGGAGATTTAAAGGTAAAAAAATTAATAGTGCTCACAAAATTTTGTGGAGGAGCCCTCCTATACATAAAAGACAATAAAGAAAAAAGCTCAAACTTCTTTGCGGTAAAAATTTGATTTAAGACAATGAAGTTCAGAATCTTTGGCAAAATGAAGGTGGAAGTGGTTTGGGGAGATTATTTATTCAGTTTCTAAGAGATTACAGGCCAGATGGGACTAAGTCTCCAAGAGAGGAATGGAAAACAGAAGACCATTGCAGGAAGACAGAGAGGTATCCATGTAATTCAAGCTATCAGTTTGAATTTTGCAGCGACAGTTTGAAAGTTTTCACATGAGAAAGAGCTGGTTTATGCCAAAGACAAAAAGAAAACTTTGAGACTGCAAAATGCAAGATATAGATCTTTGGACAAAAAAGAAGTGCTGGTGTTATGTTTTGAATAGGGAAAAAAGATCTTTTGGATAAGACTACAGTTCTGAAAGATCTCTAAATGCTTTTTACACAGAAAAAGAAACAAGAAGTGATCTGTGAGAAGCTTTCCACGTGGATAGACAGCTAGACAGGTACTAGGCAACCTGACAGGTCTCAATTATAATCTTGTATTCAGACAAGTGTTTATTGTCTCTATCCCAGGATAAAAGCAGCAGTGTTTTTCAAGCAAGCACCCAATACAGCAACAGAGATTGCAACTTCTTAAGTCTACATAAGCCTCAGAGCTAAACTGAGGACAGCTTCCACAAAAGGTGTACAAGCAGTTTCCTGTAGTTTCAGAAGATGGTGATGCATCAGAGTGAATTTTTTGAAGTTCCACTCAGACTACATTTTGATTTAGGGCTTACGGGCTTTCCAGCAGTGCTGATGGCAGGAGTCAAGGGAAGGACCTAACCCTTCTAAAATAAATCCAAAGGAAATATTTGCACAAGCACTCTGCGAGATGAGGCAATTTGTGTCCGGACAGTTTTATTTAAAACATAGGCAGCTTTTTACTGACAGGTATCATCCACATTAATTACAGCAGCATTTCAAATGAAGAAGCTGAAGAAACTGTCAACTGCCATGGTAGAACTGTAAATAAGAGCAAGTTCAGGAGCTGTGTTAATGACAAACAAAGGGCTACTGTTGAGCATGTAAACATAGAAAGCAATATTGTCCTTCTGAACTTACTGGCAATGTGACAGGTTGTGTAAAAAATAACAGGCACTATGTTGAAAGCACAAGTGATCACCACACCAGTCTGGTTTTGAGGAATGCTGCAAAAACTCCAGAACAGATCAATAATACCTACAGGAAATAATTCTATTTCTTTACCTGCTTGTATCAATACCTGTGTTTGAATACACTGCTTTAGCATGTGCATGACTATTTATAGTGTCTGTATAAGGACTCATTTTATTGGTATTTGATATTCCTGAAACTAAAATAATAGCATGGTAAAAGAGGCCGGACATATTACTGCAAATAGATACCAGAGGACACAGTTCTGTTCTGCATCCTATTTGACTGTTTATAACTGATCACCAAAACAAACTATTATAATGCAACTTGACCACCTCTTTCTTGGCAAACTTTATTCCATTCAATCAAGCTACATCGGTTAGCATTTACTGATCTTAAAACTGTAATATTGTAGTAAAAAATATCTTGCTTAAATCTATTTTATTACACGTGCTTTATGACGTTGTCACTCTTGATTACAAAAACGTAGGGTTTTGAAGCTGTTGTAGTTAGCAAGAGAGACCTTGGGAAGTATTAACAGTATTAGAACAACCCAGTTCTTCCCAAGTAGTACTGAAATGGAAAAAGGTCTGACAAGGACTGACAAGATTCTTTTCAAAATATCCCGGATCTGGGGATATAATATCAGAATGGAAACTGTCTGTAGTTGTTACAGTCTTGAAAACATGGGGTCCTGGAAATAACATTTGATGAACTTCCTGTGCACCAATGCTTCCTATGCATATACGTCCATTTTAATGAGTCAATAATTTATGATTCAATAGCAAAGGCTTTAATAATGGAAAAATCCAAGAATAATCATTGCATTGTTTATTCAAGGTAACAAAGCAGTGTGAATCATAAAAATGACCTCTAGAGGTCTATAATCTAACCACCCACTTGAAGAGAAACTGGTGAAAGCTACATCAAATCAGCTGTGGATTTGTCCAGCTAAGTTTAGAAAATGTCAAAGGACAAACTGCTTAGAAAACCTGTTTTGAAACTGCATTACCCTCCCAGTGAGGAATTATTCCCTTAGGTGCAGCCTCCCAAGCCAAAATTTCTGGCCAATGCTCCTTGTTATGTCACATACCACTAGAGAGAAGAGTTTCCTTCCATCAATCTTGTTAACTCCCCTTCAGGCAGTGGTAGGTGGCTATTAGCTCACCCCTTCACCTCCTCAATGCCAGGTTAAATGAGACCAGCCTCCTCAACCTCTTCTCATAAGTCAGATAATGTACCCTCTATTAATCTTGTTAAACCTCACCTGAACCCTGCAGTTTCTGCACATTCTTCGTGAACTGGGGCCCAAGACTGGACACTCTCATCTGTTGTAGGTCAGGATGCAGTTTGCCTTATTCATGTGGTGGACATACTGTTGAGTCACGTACAATTTAACCTATATAACCATCACTGCCGCAATCCCCCATGTCCTTTTGGCAGAACTAATTCTTGGCCCATCTGGTTCAAGCCTACACTGATGTATGAGGTTTTTCTGGCCCTAGTAAGTAAGCACACTTTACCATTCATTTAGTTATAGAAGGCAGTCAGACTAGTCAAGTATGTCTTTCCCATAATAAACCCATGCTGACTCCTCAAATGTTTGGAAATCTGTTCACAGAACATATGCTCTATGTTCTTTCACGGGATTAAGGTGAGGTCGACCATCCTACAGTTATGTAGTTCTCTTTCTTGCCTTTCTTCTACCTTCTCCAGTCACCATGACTTTTCATGGATGGTACCTCCCTCAGAGCCACATCAGCCAATTCCTTGCATCTGTAGGTATATTCCACCCAGCCCCATGGATCTGAACACATCAGACATTTCTAAGTAGCTACAAATCTGCTGCACCCTACTGAAAGCTGTACGATGTTCTTCTCAAGCCATGCTGCTCTATACAGAGGCTTGGAAGTAGACTCTCCTTGGGAAAACTGAGGTGCAGAAGACATTGAGTACTTCAGCCTTTTCTTTGTCGTCTGCCAATATGTCGTCTCCACCATTCATCCACAAATACACATTTTCTCTGAAATTCTTTTTGCTGCTGGCATATTTGTATAATTTGTAGAACCCTTTCCTGTTATTCTGTATGTCCCTGCTTAGTTTTAGCTCCAGTGGGCTTTTGCTTTCCTGATCTCATCCTCAAGTGCACATTAGAGCGGCTTTATTTTTCTTCTTTCTTGCCTGTCCTTCTTTATATTTCTTGCATAATCTCTTTTGGCATTTTAGTTCATGTAAAACTCCACACTTAACCAAGCAGGCCTTCTGCCAAAATTCCCATTCTACCTGCACAACCTTGTAATTTCTGAGTTCTCAGTAACTTTTCTTTAAATGTATGGTATCTTTCTGAGTAGAAAAGCTTATTACTGTATTTTAGTTTACTTGCCTGTGCTTTAAATCACCTAGAACTAAATCCTGATATCTTTAAATAAGTATCAATCATATGAATAAATTAAATTGCTTCACAGGTGCTAGATTTGTAATGCTGGCAGGATAAAGTTCTTAATATAAAATGACACTTTAATATATCTAGAATGCTTTAAAGCTTCTCTTGCAGTTTCCCACAGCAGCTTAATGCTTCTTGACTTGCAAAGGATTCATTATGTCAGTGGTGTATTACAGGTAAAATAAAGCTATAAAAATGTCCCTGATACTGCTTTTCTGTACTTATTTCTAATAAGAAGCTTTGTTTTGTCCCCTTGTACTTTTTATAGTAACCTAGCAAAAAATATCATTACGGCAAAGATCAGATCAGCTAAATCTCTGCAGGACACAACAGACATGAACTGTGTGGGAATGAATTTGTCCATTTGGTCAAATGCCTCAAACATACGAACAACTCTTACTGAAGAAGCGAATCTGTTCCTATTCCAGTATAAAAGATATGAATATAGTGTTTTGATTTGTGATGTGTCATAATTAATTATCTCGTCTTTCACTGGTGTTGGTTAAGATTAACCACATTATAAAATTGTTATCATTAAATGCAGAATTATTCAGAGTATATCTATATAGTACTCCTTTTTGAAGACCACATATCCCAAGCTAGAACCTCTTCTGGCCAAATTTTTGAGGTCTGTGATGGAGATCCTGAACTAGTGATATCCATCCAGTCTGTCATAATCTTATGGCTTAGGGATGCTGTAAATATTGGCTTCAGTATTAACAGCAGTTTAGCCTTGTTTTTATGGCATCATATCTGAGTTATTTTTTTCCTGAAAGACCTTTCTGGTTCTACCATGAACACATTCAAAATTAGATCATGTACCTGTGGCCTGTTCTGCAGCATAGACACCTTTCTTCACATCCTTGTGTGAAAACAAGAGCTCTTCCCTCATTCACTTGTTTGAAAATTCACACACAAAGACATATTTCTTCCAAACTAGAACATCTTAACATTCTTGCTGCCACATGTGACTTAGTCTCTATTTAAAAGAAAGATTTGATTCAATGTTAATTTAAAAGGAGAGTGTGAAGTCACAATATACTGACTAAATTGCTGGATTTTACTTTTGCTATATCAGATGATGCTAATAGGGAACTGCAGCTTCCCTAGCCTCAGTGAATTCATGCTTATGTACTCCAAAAAACAAAACCTCTGAAGAAATCACTGAGGCTTACTTTCATTTATATCCAATGCAGAGATGTATAGTCATTATCCTAGTTTTCCAACAAAATAGATTATATTGCTAAAATGCAAAGGAATAAAATGAAGAATGGCACAACCATGACATCAAAAACCTCCTAGGTATAATGTAGAGATGTGTAGGCTTCACAAAGTATATGAAATCAATTCTATAAGACTGAAGCAAACATTTTCGTGTGAGTAAGTGAATCAGAGGCAACTAATACAATCCCCTTCGTCACTGTAAAGAAAAGAGGCAATCTCACACTAGTGTGGTGTTAACCGTGTCCCACAATAGTTTGTATTTCTGCTGACTTTTATTAGACATAAAGTGCCAAGTGTTGTTTAAATTCAGTCACATTTTAGAAGATCTGACATCTTCACCATAATTTTATCCCTCTCTGTCAAATTAATGAGATTTCCAGAAAAGACTAGACTTTAGAGTGGTATTTACATCAGAAGGGTCAAAAGTTAAATATTAACTTTTAGTCATGAATATTTAATATAAGCGATTTTAAAACAATTTCTAATAATTGAATTCATTAAAGCATGTGGATGAAAGACGTTTTACCAACTGAAGGCCACAATTTAACTATTGCCTTTTTTTCCCCATTAATAAAAGCATAGTCACTGGCATAAATTTTCCCTGTATCCTACAGTTGCCTAGAGTCAGAAGGAAACTCAGAATAGCATATGTGCTGGCTGCCTGCCAAAGATTTGACTTGGTTTTTTTTAACCACTCTAAAGCAAAGCCAGCAACTAGCTAGCAACGCTATTTCCAGAGGTACCTTTGAGGCTATGCTCCTGAAGACTGACTATGCCTGAATGCACTTATGCTTTAAGAACTAATGAAAAAGTATGCAAATAGTGTGTGAGCTTTAATTAAAACAGAATAAAAAGGAAAAATTTAATTTTAATCAGTGTTCTCACGGCACAATAGAAAACAAAATTGATTGTGTGAGCTGTAAAGCAGTTGTTAAAAATTTCATAGTATTTAAAATGGTTTCCTAATTCTTTTTCAGTTAGAAAGTGAATGAACATATTTTGGTCTGTTTGGAGTTTTTAAGTACTATTATTCTTGTATTTTCAGTGGTCCAAAGTGTGAAAAAGTAGAAAGTAAAAGTAAAAAAAAAAAACAGACAAACAAATAAAATAAAATAAAAAATAAAATAAAACATGAAGGAGATAGAAAGATTTTTACCTATTTTTTTTTTCCTAAAAACTATATTTTCTTTCATTGAAATGCATTTCAATGGAAAGTTTTGTTTTGGATTGGTGTTTTTTGTGTTGTGATTATTTTTTTTTTTCCTTGAGAATAGTTTCAGTTAGGAAACAGCTGTGAGAAGATTTGGTTAGATGAAATAATAGCGTTTCTTTCAAGTCCATGGATGTTTCTCTATAAATAAAAGACATTTTAGAGCCATTGTTGTGTAAATACTTAATGATTTTGTTAATGAGTTACCTCAGAGACACTGAGCAGACATATCTCTGCTTTATGGGATACCTGGCAATTTTGAAAGTTTACCTTATATACCCAGTGATATGTGATGATTTAAAGTGTAGATTAGAAGAGTAACTGAAAATTAACTGCATACTGCATGCACTGCCTAACCAAGGCTGTAAGAAGCAGGTTAAAGGAGCTGATTTTCCCATCTGTTCAGCACAGATAAGACCACATCTGGAGTGCTATGTCTGGTGTTGGGCTCCCCAGTACAGAAGAGACATGGACATATATTAGCAAGTCCAAGGGAGGGCCACCAAGATTATTTACTGGTGCATATGATGTATGAGAAGAGGCTGAGAGAACTAGTTTCCTTCAGCCTGAAAAGGAGAAGGTTACAGAGGATCTTACTGATGTCCTCAACCTATATGTATACTGGGAGAAGTCGAGAAGCTGAAACCTGGATTCCCTGGCAAGTGCCAAGCAGGAGGACCAGGTTTACGTGTGTCACTGTGGCTGGGCTTTCCACTGAAGCCTGAATATGAAGAGTCTCAAAGGAGAATGTCTAATGAATTTTCATAAGAGTTGCTATACAAAAAGCAGAGCTGACCAGCAAGGGGCAGGTAGGGAATCTGCATTGTCTAAACTCAGTCTCTTTGGGTCTCAGGAATTGCAAAGCAGCCACTAGAGTGTTTTTTTCTTTTTAAACACTACGGGTTTCCTCTTTTCCCACTTTCTATCATGCCAGGGGATTCTAACTATTTTGCATCAGAGGATGGCTGTTAACCCTTAAAATTTCCTTACAAACCTCTAGGAACCCTTTTCAGCCCTTTTGAATGAGTTCACTACAGTGCAATGATGATTTCACAATTCACCATTTACCTTCACCATGGTCTACCAGCAAACCATGAACAAGAATATTCAAATCTCTACCTACACAGTATTTAGGCAGTAGAGCTCTACTCAGCCCCAGTTTGTCAAATTGATTGAATACTCAGAAAAAAAATCCACACCTATTTATTGAAACCAAAATGCAAATTTGCTTTTGCACTTAGAACTCTTTGTTTTCATTTTCAAAAGCATTCAAACCAGTGAATAGCTATTTGCATAAATGTTTGCCAAAGGAATAATGAATATTCATATATGCATATGCCTCTATCTTGAAAGTTCTTGGGAGGCTGGGGGAGGAGGAGAAATTATTCAGCCTGAGACAAAATAAGATCATGTGGCACTGGTAATGAGTCACAAACTTACGAAGTACAAACAGCCAAAATGGTGGTGGAAGCTTGTTTGGGAAGCTGAAACTTCTACACTTCATTCATCAGCTTCAGAAAAGTTAAGTTTATCTGTAATCATAAATAAAGATAACAGATAAGTTAAAGAAATAAGCTCCCACTTATGACAGATTTCTTACCCCTTTCTCTGTTAATTGGAAGAAGTGCTGAATACTCACAGCAGGTTTAAAGCTGGCCTTCCTCATCTGCAACTTTCAGTATGACCACTCCAGAAGCCAAAGGAATATCCCTGCAATCAATCACCAGTCTTGGGCCTATTCACATGCTCAGGCATGGACAGCCATAGGGCATGAGCAAGTCTTGGTCTGGAAACCATGTGGCCACATACATGTCAGACCGTGTGAGAAAGTCCATCTGAAAGACACAACTTAGGAGGTGACTACAATCATGTGCAACCATGTCCAGCTAGCTTGAGATCTGGGTCTGGCTGATTCTTAAGCATCTCGGCACGCAAGCAGAGCCAGGACAAGACCATCTACAGCAGATAGTCCTGACCTCTTGTATCTGTAATACAATCACTTTTATGATAGGGGTTAATTTGCTAATAAGCTTATAGCATTCTGCTGCAGTCAGTAAGGCTGAGCTGAGCAAAGAAGTACCAAGTGTGTATATATTTAAAAGAAATATATGAAAAATACAGTGAGATGGCTCGTTGTTTTTTACTGCTGCTACTGCTCTTTGAGTTTTGACTTTTTCTGTTCATCATCCTGGATAAAATTACGTCTGGAGCATTCGATTCTGCTCCCATTAATTTGGCAGCAAATCTTCTATTGAGTACAAAGCTGTATGAAAATCCTTAATGGAGAGAAATTTCCAAGGGAAAAATGCCCTTCTGATGCAATCATTTTGCCATCTAAATCCCCCTATTAAGCCAGTTCTTTTACATCTCCCATTTCTTGTACTAACACCTAGCTTCTCCAAGAAGGTGTTCCATCTGATCAACTTAGGAAAAACTTCCCTCAGACAGATAAGATGCCAGTATATACCTATAATGCAAGTTATCATATCAGTGACATCATTATCTTGGATCTTACTGCTTTTTCAATATAACTCCATGTCTTCAATTAAC
Source organism: Pterocles orientalis (assembly GCA_011057875.1). NCBI lineage: Eukaryota > Metazoa > Chordata > Aves > Pterocliformes > Pteroclidae > Pterocles > Pterocles orientalis. The sequence continues at coordinate 253,562 of WKFP01015444.1, read as the reverse complement.
CTTGCTTCCAAACTGTTTTTTAAAGCAATGTGTGATATTGGAAGTAGATAAAGGTGACTAAATCACTTTATCACCTTCTTAAAAGCAGTAACTGTGTTTGTTCTTCACCAGGTATATGCTACAGCTCTGACTTGGTAGATTTCTTTAAAACCTTTGCTGTCAAAGCTGTTTGTACAGTAGTCTTCCAAATTCTAGGCTGGAGTTCATCCAGTCACACTGGCATAGGCACAGTGGATTCCAGGACTTGTCCTTCCATCCTGTAGCTGCTCGTTCCCTTTCTTACTCCTAGCCTGCATCCCATCCTTTGCTCTTCTGCCCACTGAAACCAAGACAAAGCATTCACTTATCCTGGGTTCACATTTAGACTACTGTTTGTTCTGTGCCATCCTACATGCAGAGAATTCCTCTTTCATTCCATTTTAATCTAGACTGAAAAAGAACCTTTTGCTACTTATTCTAATTCCGTTCACGAATCTAGTAGAGCTTGATGTTTGGCAGCTTTCCCTGTATCCATATACTTCTATGGCTGTTTTTTATCTTCCTCATTTAATAAAACACAGTTTGTAATAATGTCACTGAACATTGACTCAGTAACTGAAAATGAAATCTGTTGGCTGTAATGTTCAGGATATATATGGAATTTAGCATTGTTAGTACTACTTTTTTCTCCAATTTGTGTCTGAAAGCTTGGAGCCTCCTATGACGAAATACTCTGCAGTGGCAGTTATCTTTCTGTTAGCATTGTAGCTGGATCTATCTATATTCAGAACAAGGCTCCTCATATGTCCCCAGGAGATCCTTTCTTAATAACCCTTCCCTAAATTGATTTTTGGACACAGAAAAAAATTGTTTTATCTATGTAATAACTTTTTCTAAATGGCAGTAAATTTCTAAATTTCTATCATAGCAGTAATATACAATGCTAATCCACCTTTTACCTTTATTTTCTGAAGTTTATGCTCTGTAATAAATATTCCTTTCATTATTATTCTTCTTCCATGTTTCTTTTATCCTTTACAATACCCATTTTCATGTTCATCAGTCTTCTAGTTCTTATCTATGTTCTTTACATTTATGTATGAGTTTCTCAGCTGATTCTTACTGATCTCATTCAGATTCCTGGTGAGACTGTGGTACAATCTCTTCTCTGTAAGTATATAGTTTATCAGACTGTTTCTTCTGCTATTAGTTTCTTTCTCATCCTTTCATTCTGTAGAGTTCTTTTATCTATTTTTTCTCTATCTCCTTTCACTGGAGATTTTTTTCTGTACTGTAAAAAAAGGCTCAGAGATGATCTTTCACATTCCTTTTGTCCTAGTTTAAAACTCATTAGGTCAGTTGTGTCAGCCTTGAGTTCACGAAAGTTTTCTTCCTGATCAGGTGGAGTCAACCCACTGAGCTCTTCTTGTGGATGCCTCCACACATGTAAATATCCACAGATCTCTTATAACACTAATTCATGAGCTGAGTGTCCATAAGTATATGTTCTTGGGCATTAGCATGCAGAATTTGAAATAAGGGAGAGAGGGTAGGAATCACTTGTTTATACAAAGGGAGGGGTCTAGACATGTCTGACTTGCTCCCATCCGATGATCAGCTAGTTTTCCTATTAGAAGTGTCAGGTAGTTTTCCTATTAGAAGTGTCATTAAGGGAGATTCAAACATGTTGAAAACTAATTGTGTTCACACTCAGAATTTGAGCATCCTGACAGAAAAAGGAGACATTTCAGGATCTGGCACACTAGATTTTTGTCACTGGGTAGTGGCACAAGTCCTCTCTTCCCTCCTCTTGATATACTTTTAAGGGATGTTACATGACTGTTTTCATCACTATGAGATCACTCTCCATTTCTGTCTTTAAAAAGAAAAAGTGATACCAAGGCTAGTGTTCCTGTGGCATACCACCAGTTTCCAGATTTGACAGACCCCTTAGGTAAACGGGAACTTTTAGAGTTGTTTCGGGCATTCTGTTTGCACACTGACAAATAAAAGATTGAATCAGTTTATCTTTGATTAAAATTGGGAAGCCTCAATTTTGAAACACATTTGAGTTAATGGCCAAAATATGAAAATATGGAACACTAATTATCACTCTACAGTTTATCAGGAACATGTTAAAGAATTCTGTGTATGCTTCTAAGACATATAATCTGTATAGTAGATGATTTTCAGTCATTCATCCAATTCAACTTTCTTCACCAATTTATTTTCTGCTAGATAGCTGGGCTGCATCAAAAGAAGCATTAGCAGCAGGTCAAAGGAGGTGATTCTCCCCCTCTACTCTGTTCTCATGAGACCCTACCTTGAGTACTGTGTTCAGATGTAGGGCCCCCAACATAAAAAAGACCTGGACCTATTGGAGAGAGTCTAGAGGAGAGCCATGAAATTGGTCAGAGGGCTGGAGCACCTCCCCTATGAGGACAGGCTGAAAGAGTTGGGGTTGTTCAGCCTGGAGAAAAGAAGGTTCCGAGGAGACCTAATAGCAGCCTACCAGATTAATGAGAAAGTTAGAAAACTAAAGTTATAAATACAAAATGGCTGTTTTACCAACTGAATACTTCCGTATTCTAATGTTTTCCCAGTAAACATATTTAAATTGGGAAGAAGCAATTTCTGAAATTCCTTGCCATGAATTAAAAAAAAAATACATATCAAGTTTTGTTTTTTTTTAATTAAGCTAAGTATCATTATATGAACTTTCTCTAACTTCTCATCAGGAAAATTTAAAACCTACTTCTATGTAGACCTTTTCTCTAGAGACTTTTATACACTTTGAAGCTTATTAATCATAGATATCACGGGGGAAAGGAAAAAGGGATACAAGACTCATTCTTACCTTAGCTGTGCTTGGCTTTAACCTGTTCACAAGCTGACCCTCAAACTGGAAAAAGAAGGAAATCAAGTATAAAAATGTAATTTTACTTCTTCCCATACAAACAGCTCTGAAGGGAAGTTCCTGTCAACAAAGCCTGTAAATTAGTTTGTTCCTGAATATTTATTGATCATAGGAGATAGTCTGCTATCAGCATTCATCTCTTAGATACAAGAGCCATCATACTGAAGAATATTTGGTTATATTGTCCCTTCTATTGCTTTTGGTATTTTTTTCTTCTTCATTTTCTCCATGTTTGACTTAAAGAAACACAGATGAGAATTTATCTTAATTCATTATTCTTTCCCTTTTCCAGCCTGATGAAAGAGAACACACTTTCTCTGTCTAAGCACATTTGTCTTAGTTTACAGCAGGAGTCCTGCTTTAGTCCTGTGGATTTCAGGAGAAAAGAAAAAGATCACCAAGGAGGACTGTAGGCAATGTTGGCGTATCACTGTTTAGCTTATAAAATTGGCTAATGGCAACTTCGTTTCCTTCTTTTTTATGTAAAAGGTAGAAGGGTACTTTTCTCATTTCTCTGTGTTTTACAGAGTGCAAAGGAAATTTCTCAACAGCTTCAAAGACTCCAGGAATGTGGAAATACCTGAGGAGGAGAGAAAAGAACCATGTAGGATTTGGCTAGGTGGAAGTGTGCTCTGGAACTGCACACTCGAGATGCATGTGGCTTTCATTAGCCCATAAGCTGGATCCAGCATTTTCTAGGATTTTGAAATGTGAGTTGAAAGAGGCAGAACTAAGCACAAGGGACTGTGCATCCTCTGTCCCCTGAGATTTGGAAGAACAGAGCAGCATGGGTTATAATACTAATACCAAACTCTTACATAGCTCTTTTCTTTCGCACAACCTAATATGCTATACAAATTAGGTTTGTAGAAGTATCTCATTTTTATATGGCAGAAATGAGATGCTGAAGTAACAGGCCCTGGAACAGCATGCAGGTTTCCTGACTCCTAGCATTTTGATCCCAGTTTCTGATTAAGGGCTTAGGAAATGAAGCTAAACAGAGAGAAGCTTCTAAAATTGCCCAGCTTTGCTGCAGACGAGCAGAATTTATGAACCTAACAGAGAAATCCCCATCTCCTCTGTGGAACACAAGAGGGAAATCCCATTACAGATGTACAGCTTGTTTTTCTAAGGTGTCTTGGGTTAAGAGAGAGAGAGTTAATTTTTTTTTTCCTTCTCTTCATAAATAGCTAGCAAGAAGCTATGTTTTGGATTCCTGCTCAGGAGAAGCTGATAAGAAGGAACGTTTATAGTTATTGCCAAGATACTTTCAAGGACAAATACGTTCAGCCTCTTGCCTCTCCACAGACAGAGCTGGGGGAGGCCTGGGGTGGGGAGACACAGTCCAGCTGCTAGCCTGGGATTTGCTCTTAGGTTAAGATTGAGAACCAGATTGACCAATTATTCCATCCCATGCACGTCATACTCAGTATACAGGTGAGGACCCTTCCGGGAGATCGCTCTCTTTTACTTCCCTTGGACTCCGGATCATCTTGCTGTAGGTGCGTGCATTCGCTCTCCCAAGGCTCCCCCCACAGACTCCAACAGCTCTCAGCCCAGGACGCTCGTTATCTCCGTTCTGTGAGTTTCGGGATCCTCCCTCTCCGGGGGGATCATTAGCTGTGGCCAGGTGGTCGTTTTCTCCCCGCTTCGGTCAGCTCTCAGTTCTGGGACGCTCGGGCTGTTATCTCCATTCCGTGAGTGCCTCCGGGAGCGGTGCACCTCCCCCCCCCTCCCGTTTCGGGGAATCGTGAGTGCAGTTTCTGGGGATCGTTAGCCGGCAACAGGCTGAGCCTTTGGTCATCAGGTGGGGTTGGCAGTATAATTGTATATCACCCATTCTCTCCCTCCTCCGGGGTCGTTGGCCGGGAGTGGGCTGGGCCTTTGGTCATCAGGTGGGGGAGCAGTATCATTGTGTATCACTCATTCTCTCCCTCCTCCAGGGTCGTTGGCCAGGAGCAGGCTGGGCCTTTA
>WKFP01015444.1:227369-248145 GCA_011057875.1 Pterocles orientalis | reverse complement strand
GTAAGAATATTACTGTGGTCATGAATGAAAGCTGTTGTGTGTATATTGGATAAAGATTAGAGGAAAAACGAGGCGCAGAAACCAAATCTCCCAGTTGAACAGCAAAAGCAGAACATACCAAAAGAAAGAAATAATACTTCAAGTAAAGCCAAGCAGGCCATATGGTGTAATAATTTAAAACAAAACTAAAAAGGGCAAAAACATAATCTCAACAGGTATTTATAAAGTCAGAAAGAATCCACTGGCAAGACAGCCATGGAAATACCGATGGAAGTTTTTGGCCGTAGGAGAGCAGAGAGGAGATCAGCAAAAAAGGAAGAGCTTAGGATGGAGCTATTCCTGGCTTGGTCGTCTCTGGTCAATATGAACAGTAGGCTAATTGCAACTGTCATTCCTAGTTTAAATTAGCATTTCAAAGCTTTCTGACAGAAAAGTGATAATGGAATTCGTGAGGTAGCCATAGGAGGAATCAGAAGAAAAACTGGCAGTAAAAATGACAGAAAATCCTTATTTCCAGAATTTTTTGTTCAGTGCCCTGTAAATAACAACCATCTCTGTATATACATGTCCACTTCGTGGTTTGAGTACGTTTGGCTGTTCCACAGAGAGTTTATCTTCTGATAAGTAATACGTGAAAAGGTCTGCATATCCAGGTAACAATATTAGAAGGAGTTGCTGAAGACTTTGGATGACTAATCAGTCTTGGTCCTGAAATTTAAGTATCAACTGTAGCTGAATCATTCAGTAATCATTAGAACAATCAGCTGGTATGTTCTAAAAATATCACCACCTATTTCATTATAAATCTCAACTTTATCAATATCAGCTGTATCTTAACTGTTGAACATTTCTTACTCTTATACTCCAGACTCATCTATAGTTTGCAGGCAGTTTTACTGTGCAGTTCTTCCTTACAAAGTCTTGAGTGAAACCTAAGTCTTTCTCAAAGGTCATGGTCTGTTTATGGTCAAGGGTGCAATTTGGGAAATCTCTACTTAAATAAAAATATATATATATTTAAAAACTTACTAAAGTTTATACAATTTACAGTTTATAAATATATAAGCTTAATAAATTTTTTAAATTTGCAGTCTTTCAAGTACTGCAGATGTTGTGGTGTATCAGTCCCAGATATTCCATACACCCAATCTGAACATATGGGAAAGGTCTGGAAGTCTTAAGTTGGCATTGTACCTCCAGCTGTGGAAAGTTCAAAATAAAACCTCTGTAGCTATTTGGGAAAAAAAAAATAAAGAAACAACATCAGCCACTTGGCATTTTTTACTATTAAAACTAAAGATTGGATTTATTCTGTTTTGGCATATCCAGATATCTAGCCTTCTGGGAAATGAGGCAAGTACTGTGACCTTTCTACTTTGGAACTGTGTCAGAGAATTTATCTTCCAAAGCCTTCGTCTTGATTAGAACCAGAAAGCAACCTGGGAATGCTTTTCCCTTGAGGTATTCTGAGACGCTGTGCTCAAAACTGTCATCTGAGAGCTCAGCTGGTGGAGGCTGATCCAGAAGTGTCCCAGTGAAGAAGCATTTAGAGGCAACCGCCATATGGATGCAGGAGGCTGAGACCAGAGAGATCTGTGTAGGGTGGAGGAGAGCTATAGCTGACAAAGATGCTTTCCCTCACTGCATGAAATATGCCAGGAGGGAAAATTGCTTCAGATAAGGAGTTTGGATGTGGAACAGAAGATCTGAATAGGATTATTTAGACAGAAAAATTGAGATAAATCAGAGTTCAGCAAAATAGCCAAGATTTGATGTAGCAGCCGCTGTCTGTAGCTGCTCTCCTCAGAAAGAATTTGCAGGCCAGAAGGGGAGGGATGCATGTCCCTTGAGGCCTGACTCTGGGAACCTGGGTATCCATCGCACCCATGTGCTTTGTTTGTGTCGTGCTATGGCCCCCTTCCCTAATCTTTGCTACTCACAGGGGCTGTGAATGCACTTTGCTGTCCATCTCAGTCTCGCCTTCAGAGATTAAGTTAATTTTATGTCAGGGTATGAGGGACTGAAAAGATGCTTTAATGAATCATGTCAAGTTAATATTATCTAGAAACCATCTCAAGGCCTGCAAACTGCTGCCTCCCAGGTGGTTTGGATTGTTTGTATGGCCAAACAGATGGCTGAAAAGATCTTACAGACATCATATCGTGGAAGGAACAATATTCAGAACTATTTCCTTCTATTTTATCACAGTTAAAAAAAACCAAGGATCCAAGCTCAGAAGTTTTCACTTAAAAAAGGAAATCCAGGTGCAGACACAGGTGTATAGATGTACGTGGACATATTAATTTAGCAGCTGTGCAAGTCTTTACTGTTCTAAGGCATAAGTATTCTAATGGTATTAATCCTAGTAAGACTATTTGACATTTTGAGGACACTTTTTTGCCTTTTTGTCATTAAGACATGGAAATAACTATCAGAAAACTCATTGATTTATGGCAGCTGAAGTGTACAGAGAGTGCCATTACTGTAAATAAGTGTATTTTTCATAAAACTGTCCTTGTTTTCTCATGGGAACATTAGGGATTATGAATAATTTTATTAGATTTTTTTTATTGGAAATTTATGAAAGAACAATATCAATATTTGTTTAAACCAAAATAATAAGACTTTGGAAGGATGTTTTAAATTTAAAATCTTAGACTTAGATAGTAACTTGTTAGACAACAGTACAAAATGCTTTATAATAGAACCAATTTCTACCACAAAGACTGCATCCCTTTTGATGCCATACAACTCATTCAGGGGACCTATGAACATTGCAGATCCATTATGCTTTCTTCATGATCCAAATACAGAAAAGCATTTCTAGATCTGCTTTTGTGAGAAAGCATAAGAAGGATAACTTACACTAGGAATCACACACTGACTACTCCTACATCATAAAAATCAGGTAAAAAAATCTGCAAAGAAACTTAATAAATTTGTGTCCATTATATTTGCTGTATCATTGCTCATATTCAGTATTTGCCTGTTACTGCAATGTTTACATTTCCATTCAACTGATATATTTAAAGAAGGTATTAGTATTGATATTTTTAAGTGCTTAGAAATATTTGCCAAAGCAATTATGGTTATTTTGAATGTACTGCTGTGCTTGCTGCACGAAAACAACATCTCAGCATTGCTCTAACGTTTCTTCAGAACTTGAATTAGAGGCATTTCCTGCAGACTCCTCAGCGTGCTGAGCTTTTCTTGTAGAAAATTAGGCACAAAGGTTTTTAGGGTGTACAAATGGGAAATCAATGGAAGCTCCTGACCTAATAATCTTTTAAGATAGGTACCTGAGAGTTTTCTGGTGGGTCCGTGACAGGATGTTCATTCTCAGTTCTCTCTGTTGTAGATGCCAGTTTGAGAGACAGCACTTCCATTTGCAAACTGCAACTGCTTCAGAATGGTGAACTTTTAGCCTCGTTTCATTCTTATCAGACTTTCCACTGTTACCGTGTCTATCTCCCTCACTGTTTTTCTAACTTTTTCGCTGTGCTATTGAAGTGTTTCCAACTTCAAAAAGTCATATCTACAAGTAACTTTCCTCCTTACCCCAACAGGCTAGACCTAAGCTTTACGAAAAATGTGTAAAGCAAAAATATTTAATGATTGTTAAAGAATCATCCAGCACTTACCTATTTTTTTTTACCTTGAAAATTTTTTTAATTTAAAATGTGTGTTTTGGGTAGGATATCTGTATTCACCTGTTTAATGCTTGCTGTGACCCTCTTGAAACCTCTTCTAGGATGCAGTCACACTACACAGGTCTCCACACCAAATCTCCCTGGGATTGCAAAAGTACTACCCATGTGGCAACATGTCACAGCCAATCCCAAACTCTGCCACTCTGTCACATCATTGGAACTTGTTGGAAACTATTGCTAAAATCCTGGAGGCAAAAGGGGAGTGGAATAATGGTAGGGCACAAAGAAGAGATGGAGGCTGAGCAAACCGCAAAGCCGTGGTGCTCATGTGAGAGAATGCTACAAAATGAAACCTCAAACTCAAATAAATACAAGTCATTGTGTGTATATCTCTTTTGCTCTGCCTTGTACACACTTCTCAAGGACCAAATGTCCTTGTCCACTTTGTCAAGCATTACCCATAGATTTACCTAAATTTACCCTTCCTGTCTACAAACTACAAAGGAAGTACTAACAATGAATCAAAAAAAAAAAAAAAAAAAAGGAAGAAAGCATCTCTGGTCATGCACAGTACAAATTGGCATTTGGCCCTACAGAAATAAAAATAAATAAATAAATAAATTAAAAATTTAAAAAAATTAAAAAGTGGCTTCTCAAATATGTTGCATTAGAAGCAGTTGACAGCATTAGTGATCGTGCCACCTTCAGACTAAATCAATTGGACATGATGTTTCTGTGCTGTTGCCTTGACAAGGGGCATATAACAGAAAATATGACAAATATTTTTGGAGCACTATTTTCATTTAAAATTATGGAAATGTACAAGGATAATTGGTAGTTAGCCTTGGGCTTTAATTTTATTCACCTATTAATGAGAAATTATCTGGGTAGATGTTATAATCTGTTGGATTATAACAGAAGTCAAAATCTTCCACTTCAGTGGAAGGAAAAAGTCAACTGTTTCTCTAAAGCTAACATGTTCAGTCTTGATTGCTGCAGCTTTGGCCATCTGTGGAGAGGAAGCAAAAGTTAAAAACCAATAGGTTTACTCACAGTTTATAAATGCCTCCTTAGCAGGTGCATCGTTAATTGTAATAAAAAAGAATTTTTAGGCATAAGAATTTTAATTTAAAATATTAACAGTCAGCAATAATTGCCAAAAGGACACAGAAGCTCTAAAAGCATTGCTGCTCCTGCTATTGTTTCCATGAGCATATATTCAAGAACAAGTTCACATCCTGCACTACTAGTGCAACACTGGGACAAGGCAGTAGGCAGAAGGCTGAGGAATATAGAAACATTAATTCTTTCATTGATATCATGACTGGGAAACCAAGAACTTGCAGTTGGACGATGAAAAAACTGCAAAAGACTATGAGAGCCTACTTTAACATTTATTATCTGTGGGAAATCCTACTTAAATATGTGTGAAATATCTGAGAGATGTGGACACACTGGAATGCAAACAACCTGTCTATGTAAGACATAGCAGCCCCTGAGCAGAAAAAAGATTAACCAGCTGTTATGGAAATATATGAGCAAACAATGCCCTTACATCACAGGAAGATGAAGGCATACTTGAAGTTTCCTCTATCATCAGAGCTGAAAGCAATATGGTGGTGGGCATGACATTATCCCTGTCCTCAAACTTCAAGTCTGAAACTGTGTCTGGCTTTGTTGCCTCTAGAGAAAGGACAGGAGGGCACCTTGGAATTAGTATAATTTTGGGAATAGCACTTGTCCTCTGCAGTCCTGATAATTGTTTCAACAAAGAAATGACTAAAAAAAAATCTTCATTTTGTCAAAAAAGCCAAGTATTTCCATTTAGAAATATGGCTACAGTGCCTTAGGAGTGCTGTATTTTGTGTGTCTTGTGACCTCCTTCTCACATTTTACACTGTGGGTGAATATCTGTCCTGAAAAATAGTTCTAAAAATGGTTGGAAATGCGTTTTACCATCCCATGTGTTCAGATTTGGTAAGCCTAGACTTCAAGTCCAGTTGCATTTCCTTTCTGTCCTTCAAAATGTAATATTTTGTTTTGTGTTGAAAGGAAAAATCTATTTCACAACATAGAGACCACTCTTGGCAAATTTTAGTATGAAGAGAGACCAAAATATTCAAACTTAGTTCAGGCTAAGCAAAAATTATTTTGATTTCAGCTGCTGTGAACTGTAAAAGCAAGTATTGGTTTGTTCCTGTTATAGACAGCTAATCTTTTAAGATCGTAACATTAGAATCTTGCCGTGACAAAGCAACTCTGTTGAAGAGTGCAGTAACAATCCTTGACTTCAAATCTCCTGCTTTTCAAGGAGAACTCCAATATATAATTATTCACTGAAAAATGTTCCTGTGAGTTTGCTTTTTTTGTCTTTTATTTCTTTTGTTGCTTCCTTGCATGTTTGTCACGTGTTATAAGCAAAGGGTTGCAATGTCACAAACCTGAAATATCAATATTTTTTGCAAAGCTATCGCTCCTCTTTTAGGTATATTATTTCCATGGTGAATGGCAAATTAAGTGGCCCAAAAACAACTGCTGAAAAGAAAAGATACAATCAGATGTGATTTTAACTAAAAAATATTTGTGTATAAAATGTAAGTGGATGATGGCAAAGGTAGGTCTTTGTGTGCTAAGCTCAGGCTGTATTCTGTTACTGTGCAGTGCAATTCTCTCAGCACTCAGAAGGTATGTCTGCAATAAAACATGAAAAGCAGAAATATCTGAGCTGACAAACCTGAGCTGATTTCTGAAGTACTAGAAATAGCATGTTCGTGCTTTTGTGTGTTGAAATATACCATGGCAGAGACACTTGTTTCCTAAGGCAGGAGCAGTAGCACCTGGTTTTGAGGGCAACTGCCTAATTTACTCTAACCACACCGACAGGGTGAAATCAACACATAGGCATGAGGGAGTGTTGTCACTGAGTTTGCATTTCACTTCATCTTCTGAAGTTGATGGTGTTGAGCACGAAATACTTTGTCAGATTGTTAAGTGGTTTCTGAGAGAGCTTTGGTGAGGGTGATTATCATAAAGTATTGCCGTTTTCTGCAATCGTTATGTCAGTCACAACAGTCTTCACTTAAAGCTGTATGTGCAACTATGTAAAGACCTTGAACATTTGTTTCTTCAGACATTACATATTCTTATTCCTGAACAGACCCCACCAGCTAGGTTTTGGGGAGTCTTCTTATTTTCCATTCTCTTTTCCTAACTGTACCAATGTTTTCCTGCCTTCAGGCAGCTGTCAGATGAGCTACTGCTATGAACACACCACTGTGACTTTCTTCCTGGACAAATGCTAATCAGATTTTCCCAGTGACCATGAAGACACTATGGCATTGTTGCTGGAAAAGTTTACAGATGGCACAAATGGATAGAGTGGTAAATAATGCTGTGGACCATTTAGTAAACAGTGCACTACCAAATGTGTTTTATTTTAGCCCGAGTCATGCTATTACAATGAAATAATGTAGATTACGCTTGCAGAGAGAAGTGGCTATGAAAAGGCACTGGGGTCATGGTGTAGAAATGTATCCAGTGTAAGCAGTTTACTTAACACTGTGTCTATGAAAGCTAAGACTCACCAGGATGCACAAACAATTGAAGTCAGAAGTGGTACTACTGACAAGAGCCTGCAAACTGCCATCTCTGTGAAATATAGCATATCCAGAGCACTGTTACTATCAGCAATGGACAAAAATGTTTGGTGTGGGAACCTGCTCTCTAGCATCTGGAGGTTTGCATATTTTGCTATTTTAGCTGCAGAAGAGTGAAGGTTATTATGCAGTAACATTAACTAAATGTTCAGCCTCTTTAAGATACACAGCAGCAGTTCAGGAATATACATGGTGTTAAAGTGGCTATCCTTTAGGTCACAGTTTAAATGGAGGTTAAGGCTAAGAAGGTAATAGCCATCCATAAAATAAGTTGGTGGCTTTATTTCACTTTAAAAACAAACTTTTTGCTATGTGACATTGCCAGTTAGAACAGGCTAGGGGCTCTTTGGTCATGACTGACTTTCACAAGCTGTTGAAGCATCTCATTTCACCAATTCCAAACTAAATTAATAATACAAAATTGAAAAGTGCAGCAGAGATCGAAATGAATTGAAAACCACTCTATTCTTAGAGTTTTTGCCTCATAAGTGATATCGATTATTTACAAAGTGTCTCCTGATGTGCATTACATTTCCTACTAAATTTCATAGAAAATATTGTGAACAGTGTTTACAAGCAACAATAAATTTATTGACTGTTTTTGCTTGGTGATGGATGAAATCAAATGCATAACTGAAGTCTTTTAGTTCATAGCAATTAGATACAAAATATAAGAAAAGGATGTTCCTGTGGAGCTGGGAACAAAGGCCAGGAACACCAGTAACAAGTTTTCTGGTCTGAGTGGGCTTTCAGTCAGATTATGTATAGCTGTATATGTGTGCTTGTGTGTGGAAAGGGGGGCGGGGGTGGGACAAAACATGATACTTCATCTGGCAAACCTCCTGTTGGCATTAGTGAGAGCTTGCCTGAAGAAAAACTAATATATTCGTCTCTTGGTATTTTGCCATGGAGATATAATCATTAATCAAGCAGAAGCCATCTGGCTCATTTCAGTGATATGATGGTCTGACCTCTGTTCTAGGAGCTTTATCTTTTAGAAAAGGAAGCAGTTTTTGTTGTTTTATTGTTGTTGTATTTAAAGTGTTTAACATCACTGAACACAGTGTTGTTCTGATCTAAACTACCTTAAAGAGAGATTTTGCAGCTGAAGCACTAGATGGGTTCTTTGGAGACCTGGGTTTGCTGGAGACTTTTTCACAGAATCATAGGATCATAGGATGGCTTGGGTTGGAAGGGACATTAGAGATCATCTAGTTCCAACTTTCCATGGGCAGGGACACCTTCCACTAGTCCAGATTGCTCAAAGCCTCATAGAGGCTGGTCTGGAACACCTCCAGGGATGGGGCATCCACAGCTTCTCTGGGCAACCTGTTCCAGTGCCTCACCACCCTCACAGGAAAAAAAAATCCTCCTTATATCTAATCTAAATCTACCCTCTTTCAGCTTAAAGCCATTACCCCTTGTCCTGTTGCTACACTCCCTGATAAAAAGAGTCCCTTCCCACCTCTCCTGTAGGCCCCCTTTGAGCATTGGCAGGCTGCTAGAAGATGTTCCCAAAGCATTCTTTTCTCCAGGCTGAACAACCCCAACTCTCTCAGCTTGTCCGTGCTTCAGCCCTCTGACCATCTTTGTGGCCCTCCTCTGGACTCGCTCTAACAGGTCCATGTCTTTCTTATGTTGGGGGCCCCACATCTGAACACAGTACTCCAGGTGGGGTCTCACGAGAGCAGAGTAGAGGGGGAGAATCACCTCCCTTGACCTGCTGGTCACACTTCTTTTGATGCAGCCCAGGACACAGTTGGCTTTCTGGGCTGCAAGTGCGCACTGGCAGCTCATGGTTTGCTTCTCGTCTACAGACGGCCTTGTTGAACTTCGTGAGGTTCACATGGTCCAAGCTCTTAAGCACGTCAAGGTCCCTCTGGATGACATCCCTTCCCTGCAGCGTGTCAACTGCGCCTCACAGCTTGGTGTTCTCAGCAAACCTGCTGAGGGTGCACTCAATCCCACTGTCCAACACCGGTCCCAGTACCGACCCCTGAGGAACGCCACTCATCATAGAAGACGAGTGACCATAGCAGACAAATGAGAGCCAAAGTCTGTTGAAGGTGGACAGTTAACAGCAGCTGATTTGTAAGTGGTCTGTGGACAGCTGGATGACAGAGAGAAAGGTCCATTTCAGTGAGCTAGGCCATGCAAAGAGCTTGTAGCTTTTTTCTTTTACTGGAAGAATCTGATTGTCACAGTCTTACCTTCTAGTATTACAACACAGTTCTGTATATTTCTTTTATTATGGTTGATGAGATGAGAGAAAGCAGTGCTATGACATATTGCTGTATTTCTGATTTATGTTTAACCTCGGAATATAGCACCACAGGGAAAGGTTTCTATTCCTTTGTGATCCAGAGGGCCTGGTGACCGTGAGACCTCCAGAATACAAGCAAGTACTGGTGGTAAATAAATTTCTAACTCTTAATTACAGTATTTCAGGAAAGCTTACAGTACCGACCTTAAAGCCACCTGGCAGTGAAATCAGTAATGAACCATTTCAGTCATAACGTGTGAGATTCCTGGGATAAGCGGACTGTCTTTAGTAGGTAGGCAGTAGAGGTGTTTATCTCTGTTCTGGCTAGGCCAAATGGCTATCTTATGAAGGACGGAGTCCCTGACAAAAACCAAACCAAAACAAAACAAAACAAAAAACCCCTGTTGCTAAGTGTTGAGAGACTGCAGAACTAAACAGAGCCAATTGGTAAAATTTTTCTAATAGATGTTGAGTCAGATATCTAAAACCTTAACAAGTAGATGGAAAAAGAAGAGAAACCTAGAGTTAAAATATTGTAGAGAGACTAGATAAAGATATTTATTTCAGGTACTGCCAAAGGGAACTTTATTACCTATCCATTTTAAAACATAGCTTCATTCACTCAAAAGAATTACCTTAAAATGAATTCCAGTGCCTGGAATGGAGTTTTAGCTCGTTTGAAAGAAGTGCCCTGAAGCTTTCTTCCACACAGTAAAGTGACAACCATTACCAACAGAGAAATTAAAGTAAGGATAACACAAATTATAGTAATGTTATTTTCACATGTTTTCTGCAATTATTTTTATTCCCAGCTTATTCAGCTACATTTCGCAGCAGTACCAGGAGGTGTCCGGTGACTTAGAGCAGAAGTCTACTTTTATTCCTACTGCACCTGAAAGTAGCAAGGCTCAAATCACAGAATGTACACCTAAAGCCAGATTATAAGCAGCACGTTTTCACTGTTAAATGGAGCAAATATTGAGCACAGACCTTGATGAAATGTGTTTGCAACACATGGTGATGTAACTAGTTTATTTTGTGACAGCGCTTCATGGTGATTTCAACCTCAGAGCAGGAGCTGGGAGATAATCCTCAAAACAAGGGAAGTTTCTGAATTTGCTGCAGCAGCCTGTTAGGGTACTGATGGTGAGCTCTTGGGGAGGAAAAAAACCCTCTCATTATCTGGTAATTTAAATGGAAAGACCACAGAATCACAGAATCACAGAATCATAGAATCGCAAAATCACAGAACCACAGACTAGGTGAGGTTGGAAGGGACTTGTGAAGGTCATTTGGTCTAACTCCCGTGCGCAGGCACAGGCAGCTAGAACTGGTTGCCCAGGACCATGTCCAGATGTATTTTTACTGTTTCCAAGGACGGAGTTTCCACCACATCTCTGGACAACCTGTGTCAGTGCTCAGCCACCCTCACAGGGAAAAAGTGTTTCCTGATGTTCAGACACAACCTCCTGTGTTTTAGTTTGTGCCCATTGCCTCTGGTCCTGTCATTGGGCACTACTTCTTTGCACCCTCCCTTCAGGTATTTATATACCTCAACAAGATCTCCCCCCCTGAGACTTCTCCTCTCTAGGCTAAACAGTCTCAGCTCCCTCAGCCTTTCCTCATAGGAGAGACACTCCAGACCCATCTTCGTCTTCATGACTCTCTCCAGTCTCTTGCACTGGGGAGCCCAGAACAGGACCCAGTGCTCCAGATATGGCCTCACCAGCACTGAGCAGACGGAAGGATTACCTCCTTCGACCTGTTGGCAACACTCCTAATGCAGCTGGAATACTGTTAGCATTCCTTGCTACAGGGGCACTTCACTGGCTTGGTGTTCATCCAGACCCCTAGGTCCTCTTCTACAAAGCTGCTTTCCAGCCAGGCGTATACTGGTATATGGGGGTTGTTTCTCCCCAGGTGCAGGACTTTGCATTTCCCTTTGTTGAACTTCATAAGATGCCTGTCCACCCATTTCTCCAGACTGTCAAGGTCCCTCTGGACGGCACTGCTTAATTTTTCATAATTGTGTGGTCTTGCTGGGGGCACAAGTGTGAAGAGAACATAGAATAGGAACTGAATTGAATAGAGTAGGAAATAGAATAGATTTAGACATGCCTAACTTGAATAGAGTGGGACATGCTTAAATTTATCTAAGCTATGTAAAAAAAATGGTTCCTTGTAATTGAAAAACAGTACTTTTTTCTTCCTACTGGCCATGTCTATGCTTTGGATAAGTGAATCTTTCTAAAAAGTGAGTTAAGAAACAAAATCTTTCTGTGTCCTCTCAGTTTTGTATACATGCTATCAAAATTCCCAAGTTTATTCTTACTTGTTTGAGACTTGATTTTTGTTCCCAAGGTTTTTATTGTAAGTGTAGACTATCTCTGTGCATCATTCAGGTGAGGTGTAAGTAGGGCTGTCTAATCAAAACAGGAAAAGTCTCCCTGTGCAGTCACCACAGAGCTCCACCAAAACGCTGGAGGAGGCCAAGCCTTCCCATTGGTAACAGGATAGCCTTGCACAGACCCTACAACGAAGATGGACACAGCCATTTCCCTCTGACACTATCAGCCCTCAAGACAGGAATCAAGTGAAAGCTAAACTGCTGTCACATGCAATAGAGCTGTTAGCTGATATTCTGCATGTCAGTGAGAATGAAAAACAATTTTATAATTACAGTTTATTTTGCTTCCTTTTATTTTGTTGCTATTAAATTAACTTTATAAATTTCTCCAGACACCTCTCATAAATTTCTTCTGACGTGAAATAAAAAGATATCTAATTTTCTCTCCCTAGGGATGAGATTTGCTATCAATATTTAAAACATCACCTGTTTTACCATGTGTAATTTTTTCATTATCCAGGAATACTCTGAGCAGCATTCAGACGTTCTACTTTAAATTTACTGTAACTTTTTCAGTTAAGATCTGAAACAGGATTTTTAATGGATTTGCAAAAAGAATAATTATCATTCTTTTAATGCCATTAACAAAGTAGCTTTATGATATTAAATTCCAGCAGACTCATCTGAAATGATCAAAGATTTATTCAGTCTCTTTGTAACAATAATGGTTTTGTGTTGATTTGAATATTGTCAGTAGCATAATTTCTGTGTAAATAGCTTTTACATTTTACAATGCATTGAATATAGTAAACAGAAAGGGTCTACAAAGAGCACAAAGAAATGATCAAGTGATTATACTGCTATAAATCTTGTTACAGTTCTGAATAAGATGATTTAATTCTCCCTTTTCAGAAAGTCTCATGTTCTCTTTCCTGCATAATAGCTGCAAACATTTCAAACCCTTTGTAGCATTTATTAGACAAACAATGTGTTGGGAAAACTACGCATTGGAGTCTGACACTCAAAGCAATAAGAAAACAGGGACTGTTGAAGCAATGAGAAAACAGAGACAAAGAAATTAAGGGAGGAGCAGCCTAAGCAAACTGCACCCACTGGGGATGTTGCTGCATCCCCAGCAAGTGCAGACTGGGCCAGTGAGGAGCTATCTGGCACAGCTGTGCTCAGAGCTATATGCTTAAGAGGATAAGCACAAAGGGAAAGCCTCCATCAAAATTTTGAGGCCTCCTGAGGGAACTGCCAGAAGTCAGTGTCCCAACTTGTTCCACTCACCACTCTTGGAGGTGACAGGGGGTGAGAGGAGCTCCAGAGTGAATAAGGAGATGAGGTCTCACTGTGCAGGTCTGTGCTCAAGGTCCATCCCTGCACAGGTTGCTGAGAACAGCAACTGTTCTTCTCTCCCTTTTTTCAGTCTATTCAATGCAATGGAACACTGTAAAATTGCACAGATATATTAGGAAGAATTGTGGGAAAAAATCATTAAAACATGCATTTTATGGGCAAAATTGCCTTTCAGAATATTGTTAAGATTTAGTAGCAAGTTTAGTCCCTGCCGGCATCAGAAATCCCACTGGCTGTTTGGTGTGGGCTTCATGGCTCCATGCCCTGGAGCTATGGGATACAGCCGAGAAGGGCGGGGTAGAGGGAACAGCAAGGGAGACACAGTGCCCTCCTGCCATTTGCATTATGGGAAAGAAGGATGAAACCCAGCCAACAGAAATCCAAATTTCACAGTTCTGTCAGTTAACAAGAGAGTGGAGGAGTGACCAGTGATTACAAACCCATTCATTTCTAACTCTGTTCTGTCCAGCAAAAACTTTTATTAATGATTGCTTTAAAAAAATGTATCTTCTCTTCATATATCCAAGTGATTTATAACGAGCTTTTCTTTAGCTGTGGAATCTTGGTTAAAAGTTATGCTGACAAATTGTGAAGCACATATGAATTTCAGAAGATTCTAGTATCACAAAACACTTTCTAAATCAAATGTTTGACTGATGCCTCCTAGTGGACCTTTGTACATAAAGATACAGCTAAAAAAAACCATGGAATGCTATAGACAAATAAGATGAGATTTTAAAAAATTGAGCCCATTAAGAGGCCAGCCTATTGACAGACACCCAGCATTCTCAATGACCTTGGCAGCACCACTGGAAAAGTGGTTTTATTAGGTTGGCTGCTTCCGGCAGTTTTCTTCCAGTTCCTCATACCAAAACATGCTTTAAATAAACAGTTTATTTTCCCTCATATCTTTTTTTGTTTCTTCACACACAGCTTTTCTAGTTATTAGAAAATAAATACTATCAAGTTATCAATACTATCATGGCTGTTGGGTCAAGTCCCCGGTGACTGGAAAAAGGGAAACATTACTCCCATTTTTAAGAAAGGGAGAAAAGAAGACCTGGGGAACTACGGGCCAGTGAGCCTCACCTCTGTGCCTGGGAAGATCATGGAGCAGATCCTCCTCAAAGCCATGTTAAGGCACGCATGAGACCAAGACATGATCCGAGACAGCCAACATGGCTTCACCAAAGGCAGATCTTGCCTGACCTATCTGGTGGCCTTCTGTGATGGAGTGACAGCATCAGTGGACAAAGGAAGGGCAACAGATGTAATCTACCTGGACTTCTGCAAAGCCTTTGACATGGTCCCTCACCACATCCTTCTCTCTAAATTGGAGAGGTATGGATTTGAACGATGGACTGTTCAGTGGATAAAGAATTGGTTGGCTGGTCGCAGTCAAAGGGTTGTGGTCAACGGCACTGTGTTTGGGTGGAGGCTGGTCACAAGTGGTGTCCCTCAAGGGTCTGTCTTTGGACTGATGCTCTTCAACATCTTTATCAATCACATAGATGAGGAAATCAAGTGCACCCTCAGCAAATTTGCAGACGACACCAAGCTGATTTGTGTAGGTGATACAATAGAGGGAAGGGATGCCATCCAGATGTTCAGGTCGGACAGGCTGGAGAAGTGGGCCCATGAGAACCTCATGAAGTTTAACAAGGCCAAGTGCAAGGTGTTGCACTTGGGCTGGGGCAATCCCAGGTACTCATATAGATTGGGAGAAGAACTCCTTGAGAGCAGCCCTGCGGAGGAGGACTTGGGGGTCCTGGTGGACGAGAAGCTGGACATGAGCCAGCAGTGTGCACTTGCAGCCCAGAAGGCCAACTATGTCCTGGGCTGCATTAAAAAAGGGGTGGCCAGCAGGGAGAGGGAGGTGATTCTCCCCCTCCAGAGACCCCATCTGGAGTACTATGTCCAGGTCTGGGGTCCTCAGCACAAGAAAGACGTGGAGCTCTTGGAACGAGTCCAGAGGAGGGCCACAAAGATGATCAGAGGGCTGGAGCACCTCTCCTATGAGGAAAGGTTGAGGGAACTGGGCTTGTTTAGCTTGGAGAAAAGAAGGCTCCGGGGAGACCTCACTGTGGCCTTCCAGTACTTGAAGGGAGCCTATAAACTAAAGAGAGGGGAGATTTAGGTTGGATATTAGGTGGAAATTTTTCATGCAGAAGTTGGTGAGGCACTGGAACAGGTTGTCCAGAGAAGCTGTGGATGCCCCATCCCTGGAGGCATTCAAGGCCAGGCTGGATGGGGCCCTGGGCAGCCTGTTCTAGTGGCTGGCAACTCTGCCCACAGCAGGGGGGTTGAAACGATGATCTTTAAGGTCCTTTTCTACCCAGGCCGTTCTATGATTCTATGATTCTATAAGTTATTTA
This sequence comes from Pterocles orientalis, assembly GCA_011057875.1. Lineage (NCBI taxonomy): Eukaryota > Metazoa > Chordata > Aves > Pterocliformes > Pteroclidae > Pterocles > Pterocles orientalis. The sequence continues at coordinate 232,495 of WKFP01015444.1, read as the reverse complement.
AAACCAGAAGCACTAAATGCAAGATCTTGGGCTTCTCTTAAAATAATTATTTTGATTCTGGATATAGTTATTTAAACATTAGGTGCTCATGAAAAAAAGTAAATGCACATGACTGTATGTATATGGTATGGAGAGGATAAGATGATGTCACTGAAGGATGTAATACTGCGGATACCTACAAACAAGCTGTGAAGTGAAAGCATTAAAATGAAATTTACAATAATAGGCCAACATATTTACAACAGAATATTTACAATGATATATCCCAGTTACTGTCCACCACTGGTACAGTGAAGAAGATGTGGTAATGCAGACCCACAGGGTAATTAGCATGCCAGATCAGTCTAGAGAAGATTCACACTTATTATAGCATACCTCAAAAACTCTGCTGTAAGTGCGAGTACTCTAGACATCTATTCAGCAAAATGATAGAGCTTAATAGTGGTCTGTGGTAGTTACAGTCTGTGTGTGTTTGTCATTTTTAAAGCAGGTTTAACATACAAATTTAAAGTCAAAAGGAAAAAAATGGCATAAATATTATTGTAAAGCTAGGTTCTTGTAAAAAAACACACTAAATTAAGATATCTGTGCCAGATATTTAACAAGGTTCTTCTAATTTACCTTGAGTTCATAAATGTAATCCTGCTGCTCTTCTGCATGCCAAACTACCATTCCGCCATTCCATTGCAGAGGAAAGACAGAAGGTAAAAGACCATTCCGTTATTATAATTACCTCCCTTTTCATTTTTCTGAATAGAAACAATGAAGAAGTTAAATTATGGAGAAATTTAGCAAGTTCCAGATTAAAGAAGAAATTAGCAAATATTTTTGACATTTCTAAAGCAGGGAACAGCTCCCAAGACATCTGAATTAGATCAGTAGTGTACTACTGAATTGAATCAACAGTAGTACATGCTTATTGGCAAATTCTGAATGACTAACTGAATGGATGATTGTAGCTGCTAATGCACAGTGATTTCAGAATGCAAAATATTTAACAAATTACATCTTAATGCACCTTGCTAAAAGCAGTGATTTGCTTTAGCAAAATTATAAATGTTAGTATGGCTAGTCTGCAGTTAACTCTTTACAGTCACCATGTCTGCAGGCTTTTCTGCAGGCTTTGGTGTCAGAGAATAATTTGTACAGTAATTTGCAATTTTATTTGCACCTTTGCCACCTCATAATATCAACGTAGCCTTTTCTAATCCATAAAGAATCAAATTACTATTATCCTGAGAAATAAATAATGTCTCAAATCCATCACAGAAGAAAGTCTGGCTAGATACTCACCAAGAAATTAGGGAGAATATGCAACAGATTAACAGGTATGTAAACTGAGAAATGACAGCACCAATTATTATGAGTAATTTGATTTGACTATAATCTTTACAGTTTAGAATTTCCTTTGGGAAGTGGTTTCCATGTGCAATATTTAGTTGTACTGAGCAGAATGTGCTAAAACCATTAAATATCTTGTCATATTTTAAAATGAAAGTTAATTTTAAATAGAATTGACTGTAGGCAGATCTGTGCAGCATATGTCTGCACACTAGAGAATCTAATGCCATTTGTGCTTTTAAATCTAATCTGACATTTGTTTACCAAAGGCAGGTCAAAAGTCAGAGCACTAACATCTACACCACACTTGTTTTATTCTTTCATGCCCAGGGAAGAAGGAATGGCTTAACACATTCACAATTTACTTTTTAAGTGTTGAATTTTGTGCCTCAAACAAAGTACAACCTCAGTGTAATTTGCTATACATTGTAAGGTACATTCTAAGAGATTCAGTATCATTATAGTCAGTCTTTCCCAAACTGTTAAGAAGTCTGTTTAAAGAGAGATATTTGTCTTTAAGTCTAGAAAAGAAGATTAGACTGCTTTATTCTACTTATTAATACAGATAAAATATTGCTGGCACATCCTTATTGACAAGGTACTTATTGTTGTACTCAGTCAGTCACTGGGACCTTTTTGTGCTCAACACCTCTGCAAAAGTGCCTCTTAGGCACCAAAAATACATGTAGACACCAGGCTTTGGAAGGCAATTTTAAAATGCAAAGCCATGGGTATAATATTATGAGACACCTAAAGGAAACATGCTTATTTTTCAGTCTGTTAGTTTGCTACCCATTAGAGAAACGGAAATGTAAAACTGGGCAGCTTTTGACATTTTGAGGCTAGGAGATGGTGCTGTGCCCTCTGCCAAGGAGGGAAGTCTCTCTGCAGGGGTATGTAATGTTCCCATTATCAAGGCAGCAGGACCAGAACACCTCAGCCAGCTACAATCCAGGAACAAACACTGTCCTTGCAAAAATGTCAGAGAGAGACCCATGCTGGGAAAGGAAGCTACAGCAACTTTACCCTCCCACATATTAATACTGCTACATGTGGTATGTGCTTTTTTCACCCTACAAGAAGAGGCTGCACAGACACTTCCTTTCACTTCCAGTCAATGCAGAAGGTCCATATGTGTCTCCAGGCAACCATTTCCATTACCACACATATCCTTTGTGCAGGACTTTGTAAAACTATCCAGGAACATCTTAAAATTAGCTGTGATTCATAGGATGTTAATATAAACATTTGCACTGTATATGACTGCCCTGGAACAGGTTTCCTAGGGAAGCTGTGGATGCCCCATCCCTGGAGGTGTTCAAGGCCAGGCTGGATGAGGCTTTGAGCAACCTGGTCTAGTGGGAGGTGTCCCTGCCCATGACGGGGGGGGTTGGAACTAAGTGATCTTTAAGGTCACTTTAAGGTCACCAAGCACTAGCTTATCAATCTGTGCAGGAGGTGGGGTATATCATGGCACAGCTGTCAAGGTGTTATATAGCGTGACCATTAATAATCTATTCAAACATGATCGGCTCTTTGGAAAGAACAGTGTCTCTAAAGTGTAATGACACTTTTGAAACTACTCTGCCAGTTGGTGCTAAAACCATAAAATTTGTGAATGATTGAATGACAAAGAGTCCACAGTGAAGATAAACAATGAAGACTACATAGACTAACCTCTTTTTCATTAGCTTTTTGTGTTGGGAAAATAACAGGAAGAATATTTTTATAGGTGACCACAAGATTCCCTAGTCTGCCAACTACAGCTTTGCTTATTCAGCACTAAAAATCATTCCTCTCAGAAGGCAGACTTTGATGCTGACTATTGGCTAATGTGGTTTCCATGCTTCTGTTCTAAATAATGATATCGTTAATTCCTACATTTTGTCTTTTCACGGTTATGCCTTGATAGAGATATAAGAAAGCTGTCTTCATTCCTGTTTTAGTGCAGCTGAGGGAAAATGAATGTCACTTTCTGCACTGCTTAATGCAAATGAAATACTCATTCTGAACATGATGTCAACTATAGATGAAGTGTTTGCTGGCAGCGCTTAAAAAAGCAGCCAGTGTAGGAAAAGCATCAGATTCAATCTGTCAGATTTAAGTGAGATAATGAATATTCAGACAGCACTTGGTGAGCAGACAATCCATACTACTCCATCCAGGCATCCGGGCATCCCAAGACAAACAGATAACAGTGGAGGCAACAGAGATTGCTAAAACAGCCATCTGTGGTGAATTTTAAGGGAAAAAAAAAAGTTTCTGGAAACAAGAATAATTCGATGGCAGTGGTGTCTGAAGCAACAGGAGACCAAAACTAGAGACACTGAAGCCAACTGGACGCTGCAGCTGCAGGAGGCATTATCTATGTGTAGAATCTGATGGAAGAGGTTTCTACAATTAAGTGCCAGGATGAAACTGGAGATTGAGGTAGAGCTCAGATAGGGCTTTCAGAGTGTTGGAAAGGAGGAGAGGGTGCATGGACAACCCAAAAGTTGCTGACCCTCAAAATGGGTTTTCTGAATATTAATGTGAGAAGTGATCTACAGAAATGTGTAACACCTACAGAAAATTAGTATAATTAGTTGGCATCCAGCTAACAGAATACCATGTTGTATCGTAGTACTGTAGGAACAGTGTTTGAGGAAACATTATTAAAGAATAATAGCTTGGATTTTTTACTTTCTTAATGACATGACTTCTGTATAAAGTCTAAATGAGTTAGAAAACCTAGTGCCACTGAAACATTATTAAAGACAGAAGGACTGAAACTGAGCTGTCTTTGGTTAATTAAAATAATTCTCTTAAAGGTCCCGTCCATTTACTTTTATCTGTTTTAGATGGTGCTTTTGGAGGAAGCAATTCCATCCATTACTGGAAATGCTTACAGAGTAAGATTCTGCTAAAGGTGAATAAATGCACAGTTCAATTCAAATTAGTATATAAGGATAACTCGAGAATAAAACTGTTACCCTTCAGAAAGACATTAATTCAGTATTACATTTTCTTAACCTGTAAAAAAAATGCCTTTTCCTTTTGTCTGAAACAAAATATAACATCTGCTTATATAACCTTTTCACTCATGAACCATTCAATCAAAAAAAGCTGGCTTTTCACCTTTGCATTGTGTTTAGCAATATGACCAAAACCAAAAAAAAAATAGAGTTTAATTTCTTACTTCTGTGGCCTGATTGTAAATTATGAATAACAGATTAGAATGTAAAAAAATTATTTTGTGTTGCAAGGTATATGATGAGAAGAGCTACAGAAAAGAAGCTGCTTTTTTATTGTTACATTCTTCAAATAAGCCAAGATATTACCATTAATAAAGATATAACTGCACAATTACAATAAGCATTTTTTTTATACATAGGAATAATAAGGACTTTTATTTGGAGTTAATATTTTTTATATTCCTTGAACATCAAGTTATAATTTCATAGATTATTGAAAAATAACTTTGTCATTGACATGATAATTTATAATTTTTCAATCTAAGAACTGCATTATTTCACAAACTCATTCTATAAATCAAATAGTGAAAGAAAAGGTGGCTGAGGAACTTATTTGAAGAGTGCTGCACAAGTTAATTAATTACTTATTAATTATAATTACTAATTATAATAAAGTTGAAGGCATTGATAGTAACTCCTTTAGAACTTATTCTTAGAAACTTTTCCATATAGAAATTAAAATAATAATAGCAATAAAAACTTGGAATGTGGATAATTTTGATGTCCAGGGAAGACAGTAAATACAGAGCGGCCATGCAGTGATACTTCACT